>ML781790.1:21703-59282 GCA_009831015.1 Picea engelmannii | reverse complement strand
AAAAAATTAATTAAAAGAAATTAATTCATTAGGAATTGTGGTGTTAACTTAGAGTTAGAATCTGAAGTCAAACTAGACTCTAAATCCTAACTAAGAGAAGATTTATAATCAAACTCCAACTGTAAATTAATTAGGAGGCACAATAAAGGAGAAATTGAGGATTTAAGAGACAACTAGGAGAAAATCTAGGAACTAATTGTGGAGGTGAGGAAAAATTCAAAATTATTTAATTAAAAAGAAATAAACCATGTGAAACTTGAGGGAAGTGTGACATGTGTTGAGGGTGAATAATATCTAAATTAATTATTAAAAATTATTTAATTAAGAATGAGTTGACAAGTGTGAAGGTAAATATTCTTACAAAAAGAAGGGAGAGGAAGGAGTAAAGGACCCTATTGTTGGATGACTGAAATGCTATCAAATTTTCTTGTGACTAGTTTACTTGTGTGAGTTGGGTTGTAAGCTTTGCATAGGAGGTGGAAGCCTCTCCTTGCGAGGGAAATATTGAGCTACGAATCTGATTTTTTGTTTGTGACCCCTTTGCAGCTCAGGGGGCTCAAGGGGAAGAAGAGTACCCCTAGCATTGGTTGGGAGGTACCGGTGAAATCATTTGGTTAGGAGGTGGAAGGAAAGGACGTTGCACAAGTTTTGTTTTCAAGTTGAAGATCATCCTCTCATATTATCACTCCTCCAGTTACGGTATTTAACATTTATTTCTTTTGTGTAGTTATTTACGGTTTTTTTTTTTAAATTGAAAATTTATATCGAATGTGAACATGTTCAATTGATGATTGACTACATTATAATTCTGTAAATTTTATACCTCGAATGATCTTGGAACAATCTAAAATTAGTCGACGAATATTTTGACTCTGTGAACTAAGAATTTTATATCGAATGTGCACAAATAGGTTAATGAATGACTACATTATAATTATTTAAATTATATACACCAAATGATCTTGGAATAAATCGATATTAGTTGGCGAATGTATTGATTCTCTAACTGTGAAGTTTTATATGGAATATGCCAGGTTCGGTTGATGATTGACTACATTATAACTATGTAAATTATATGTATCAAATAATTTTGGACAATTTTGAATTTTGTTGGCGAATATGTTGATTATGTGAACTGTAATATATATCTAATCGTTTTTTTTTTTGTTATAATATATTATATCAATGGACTAAGAAACAATTTTGTAGAATCTTTTACGCAAGTAATAAATGGAATAAGATACAATAATAGTTGCAATAATTGTAGATATTGAACTTACAGAAATTAAAAAGAAAATCACAGGGTATAGGTTAATTACTACAATCTTGATAATTGTGGACTTGTAAGTTTAAATATTGCACACACTTGGAAGTTTAAAGGAGCGTTTGTTGATTAAATTTTCTTTGGAGACATGAAGCTCGATTCAGGGAGATATTTGAAAGAGAAGATTCTTAGGCCTTCGACGAAAACGACTTGTTCATTTCTATTTCTTGGTTGAAATCCTTATTTGATTGTTACAAAGGAAGTAGACAAGGGATTAAAAACAAATGCTTAGCTTATGGTTAATGAGCTATGTAGAATTTAGGAATAGGACATTTGTTAATGGTTAATGGTTAGCATGCGGTTGTAAGACCCTAGGTTCAGTTTATTCTACCAACAAACCTTGTAGATACCGACCCTTTCGACATCACCTGCATGCAAGTGAAGTCTCACCCGAGACATCTATTGGGGCTATAGGAACCAAGTTTCTGTGGGAGGTAGGGGGTGGGAGACTATCATCATATTCACTCCTACTTATCTACCTTATGTGTCGTATTCTTTGTTCCTTTTCCCTTGATTAATTAGTAAAATTCAATTATGTAGCATAACTATGATACGGATTGGAACATAAACTATTCACTATAACATTCATCTTAATTGTGCATCAATCATATACTACACAGATCTAGATCTAGTTATGCATAAAGTAGAACATCCATTGAACACTCACATAAAAAATAAATTCAGACACATAATTTAATGTGGTTCACCCAAAATTTGGGCTACATCCACAACGATTGGCTTCTTTATTATTCTTCGTGAAATTCATCTCAAGCTTGTGCACTATGCTTACAATAGATACATCATGATTTACCAGCCCATCTTGCCTAGTTCCTTTGTAGTGCAAGTCTCTCTCTGCAAAAATATCCCTAAACCTTTAGACATAGACTCTCTCTCCTTATCTGTTTATTCTCTCATCATCAACAACTCTCGACCTTCAACATAAATTCAACAACCTATTCTACCTGACCCATTACATATTTATACATATAATTTAGGGCTCAAAACCCTATTCTCTTATCTCAAAACCCTATGACAACTCATGATTACAAATCATGAAGACTCATTGTTCGGGCGTGATTTTCCTACCTTTGCGCCTGCATGTTGCTTTTACATTCCTGACTGTTGTTCCTTCAAATTTTGTGCGTATATATTCTTTTGCATGCCTAACTGCTTTTCCGCGTGTCCTCATTCTTTGTTCTTTGAACTGCCTATCCAACATGCGCCCAACACTCACATGTGGCTCGTCCCGAGCCAATTAGGCCTGTTGCATCGTGCCCCTCCATGCTTCCATGAAATTTTGAAGGGTTTCCTTTGTTGTCACAACTTATTTCTTGACCTATGCTTCTTGTTCCAAAATATCATCTACGACCTACGTAGTTAGGGTCGTGATTTTCTCCTCACTATCATGTGTTGCTTGATTTACCTTGCCTGTGTAGTTGTAAATTCTCTTATTACCCTTATGGATTCATCTTACAACGATACTAATCATTGTTGGAGAATCTTATGTTGGTCCCTTATCTTTTCTATTTCATTGTATGACATCCTTTTTTATAGTATGGTCGTCATGCGATCCACGGGTGGCAACGTACTTATGTTCTTCGAAGTCTTCCACACCTTTTCCTATGCATCCCTTAATTTAGATTCCACAACCTTCATCTTTATATCCTCCATCAAGTTTGTCCAAATCTATGTGCTTTCCTCACATAGCTTCACACATTCCTCTTCTAGTCTCTTAATACTTGTTACTGTGGTCATAACAATTCTTTCTCTTTTTGCCTCTTCCTTTGGTGGTGTCCTTAGTGTGGTGCATGATTCCAAGTCTTTGATCCTGGTGCAGAATCCTTTAATGACTTCCATGATGTTTGAGACTTGTTCTTCAAGTGTAGCTTCTACCACCATTGGAATTTATGGAATATCCTTATAGAGTTTTTGGATGGTATATTGTATTTTCTTTTCCTGCCACTCATCCTCATCCTTCTCCTTTAATATTCTCTCGGCCTTTTCCTCGACCTCGCTCTTCTCCTTCAGTATCTTTTCATATTTTTCCTCAACCATGCTCTTCTCTTGTAGAGAAGTTGTATACTCTTGTTGTAGCTCTATCTTCTTCACCACTACCTTCGCCAATTCGCTTGATGTTGACTCATAGAACCGTATCTCCTACGCAATATCTATGTGAAAGCCTTGTAGTACTGTTGTGGAAATCTGTGAAACTAGTAAGTCCAAGTGACTTAATATTTTTACCTGCTCCTGCATCTCGAGCATTGGGAACTCAATCACATCTGGTGAGATCTTCAACACTTTGTGCCTTGTTTGCATCTTTGAAAAGTAAGAGTTTGTGGCCCCTACCTCCCTAGTCGGGCTTGTTGACGGTCCTTCATCGGATCTGTGCTCTGGTGTTATCCTTGCTTCTTCCAAGAGTTGTTGTAATGTTGTTAACTATGCCTGCACTTGCTGGTGCAGTTATTCTTTTTTGCATGATGCTTGCTAAATTGCTTCTTTTACGACATCCCTCACTTGATATTTGGCTATGTCAATGTCATCATCTGTCAGAGTATAAATGGTTGGCTCTTTGTGAGCTTTCTTCTTCTTGCACACAAGGGGAGTTGGCCCCTTTCCCTTGTCTTTCCTCTTCTCTTTGATTGTTTCTTGCGTGTGTTCTGCATCTCTGCCTTGCTCATTTTTGTGTACATTACCTTGTTCTTCAATGTCATTATTAGGGTACTTCGTCTCTGTTCCATTCGCCGAAATATTCCACTCTTGATCCCAATCTTTCATGATCAGGTGGATATCTTCTAATGTTATGTTATACTTGGTCTAGACCCATTCTTCTCTCGGGTCCT
This sequence comes from Picea engelmannii, assembly GCA_009831015.1. Classification (NCBI taxonomy): domain Eukaryota; kingdom Viridiplantae; phylum Streptophyta; class Pinopsida; order Pinales; family Pinaceae; genus Picea; species Picea engelmannii. The sequence goes on along the minus strand of ML781790.1, from coordinate 55,118 downwards.
TCTTTTCCTGTACATAGATATGATGTCGATCTTCCCTGAACCACTCAATTGGGGTGTATGCCTCTACCGATTGTGGTGGAATGTGTGGATGTGTCCTTGATGCAGTTCTGAATCCTTTCTTCATATAGGAAGAAATACACATTAGTGTTGATCTGTCTTCTTGTGTTAGTTGTGTACCAGAAGTTTTGATACTTAGATGCTAAGCATGGCTTAACTCTAATTCCTAAGAACTGCATGTCCTTCGTCTCTTACCACACTACGAATGAAATCAAAATTATCAGCCATGAATAATGGAATTCTATGCCTCTATTTTTTTCTTTTGTGCAGTCGATGAGGAATTGGTTCAATAAGTAAGGTGCTCGTCTCATCGAGACCCATTCGACACACTTCTCAGTCACGGCTATCACTCCCACTCACACTTGGTATTTTTTGCATTACCTCAGTAACTTGCACGCTAATTCCTGCATTTCAAACCTTATTATTGGGTCACATATGCTCGACACATCCAACCCACACACACTTCTAACTGTGTGATTTTTTTCCTTCATTGCCTCTGACAGAGTCCTGTAAGTTTTCTTTTCTCAAAACAATGAGTTTGGATCTTATCCTTATGTTGTTAAGCCTATGATCCTTGCAATCAGGTCTATATCTATAGAGATCGGCCTTTCCAGCCACAAATAACCTCCATGCACATAGATTAAGAGAAACTTAACACATGCATTCACTTCGTTGCTTCTGTCGAAATGTGCGATGTCGAACAAGTTTTGTATGCCTCCTTGCTCTAGTCCTATGTCCCATACCTTTGGCATAGGTATTCTCTAGTTCATTGTTGGATCAATCCTTGGTTCCAAGTAGTGGTGTGACACAAGTTAAAGGAACTTCATTGTGTCTTTTTTATCATGGTTCGCATATTTTAGTTGTGGCACCCTCCCTAGAATGTCTTTATCCATGATGACTCCATCTAGGATGTTGGGCGTCACCAATTCCTAGTAGGGAGTATTTTGCAATGTCACTAGTGGGGCATCATCCTTCCTTGGCGAAACATAGTCTCAGGGAATCCTCGGCTCCGACGATGATTCTCCCAATGTCTCCCTAACCTCTGGTTCGACTATGTGCACTCTTGTTTGAGCTTTGTTTTGTATGGGAGTTGTTTCTTTTGGTGGTGCCATGTCTATAAACTGGTTAGCAATGTAACCTGCTTCGGCTCTGGGGGTTTTCTCATCTCTACAATATGTTTCTTGGCTCTCTCTTACTCGCATGCAACTCTAAGTGAAAATAACCAATGCTTGTTGTAACACCCTGTTTCCCCTAATCTGTAAATGAACTATATTTTCCAGGAACTATGGAAAACTCGAAGGTGTGAATGTTTGATTTGATGGACCTTTGTATAAAAGTTCAATGAATGTAAATTATGTTATGAATATGTTTTGCATGATTGTTGGGAAGGGGACGTGCTAAAAGAGACCACGATGGCTAATGAGAAGGTAGTGGAAGGGACCCGGAACAGTTGTGTTAACTTCCACCGAACCAGTACCTTACTGGTTTGTACTTGCTCAAGATCAAAACAACTCTCTAACCCAGGAATGGATTTCCGTTAGGATGGTAGGTGGGGAGCCTCCTCAAGAGTTAATGAGGGGATGGGGCAGACCACCCATCCATAAATATCTCATCTTGACCACAGATGGGAAAATTCATGCCACACACAATCTTGCAGGACTCCTTATGCAAGAAATAAAGTGTGGGTGTGGGGAGAGGGGAAGCAGAGGAGAACATCAGCTCCCAGATCAAGATAGGAGAAGGATAGTAACCTTCATCCTCGTGTATTTTCTGTATCAGGAGAAGGAGAGTAACCTTCGTCCCTAACTTTCTTTGAATTGGAAGTAAGAGATTGAATCTTAGAGCATCGTGGTCTAAGCTCGGGGGTGCCCAGTGATAAATCCATTGGGAGGGACTAAGCCTATGGTTGGGTGGAAAAGAGCACCCCTCTCATCAGTCGCATCACGCCTTGTGGTTCTGATAAGTGTTTTATACCTTGTATTTCGAATTGAATATCATGGATATGTGCTCATGTTTATACGCCCATAGATGGTTTCTGTATGCTATGATTTCCTGGTATTTTAGATTGGAAATAATAAATGCATGTGTATACTTATATGCCACAATCAGTTTCTATATAAACTGAGTAAGTTTGAAGCATGAGTCTGTTCCACTGAGAATCGTCCCATTTGCCTAATTCTCATGATGTTCTGGTTTAATCCCCCGAAATCACCTTTTCTAGGGAATGGCATCATGTCTTAGAGTCATAGTAAGCTCCTTGGTATGGCTAATGCTACGGTAAACCCACGAGGTTACCCTGTCCCTGTGTCATAGCTCATAACTCGGTGAGTTAGGAAGGCACTTCATTCAGGACAGTAGCCTAGGGACTTTGAAGAATACCCAAGCCCTTATCCAGAAACCCGACTAAGATTAGGGATAATTTCCCAAGAACCATCTGAAGGTTCATGTGTCCCGAGTCTGGAAACCTTGTGCAAGAAGGGTTAGCTCTCAAAGATTTCAGAGTCGTGGGAGTTTGAAGCTCCGAGAGATTGAATTTTGTTACCCAAGTTCAGAAAGGATAGTGAGTCCAATTAATGAAAGGGAGTCTCATTTCGTTTGGTAGACGAACGGACGAGATCCTTTTAGAAGTATCCCAGGTCTATTAGTACCAATGGAGCTAGAGGAGGAGCGCAGGCATTAACACCTCGACCCCTTCAGTCTTCGCAAGTAGCGATGGAATTGGGACCGTAGGTCCCAAGATCCATCGAGAGCTACCTTGACCGTCAATCTTAACCCTTGTGTAGGCGGGAGAGTGGACTCATCAAAGTCCTAAAAGTCCCGAAGTGATCGAAACCATCCACCGGAAGAGGACATGTGGCAAAGGATCAGCGTTTCGCTGACCCGCTACTCAAGGAAGTCAAAGGGTAGAGTTTTTTGAACTCGCGAGACCCGAACTCACAATTTGATATGAACCATTGGATCACAGGAGGAACATGACCATTGATATGGGCACGTGGATATCGGGAGTTAGGGGTTCAAGCTTTAGAAATATAGGCGTTGGTTGTGTTCCAACTTCGCGAAACCTGAAGTCCCAATGATTTCGGAAGATTAAGCCCTCGGTCGTGACGAATGGTCATGTGGGCGGAAGATTAAGAGAGGAGATACCGAAGACGGGGATTTCAGGGAACGGAGAGTCAGAGCTGGCTCATGTTCATTATCCCGATACGCGAAATCATGACACGATCATAGCCATTGATCAAGGGGATATCCAGGACCGTATATCTGGCCTTGGATAGAAACCGGAGATCAGGAATTCGGGAAACAAGAGTCAGGGTTGACTCGCTTGCAAAAGTCCCGAAGTCCCGAAATGTGAAGCACCTTTTTATAGGCATGCGGTCACAACCTGTGGTCGCATAGGTGAAGCTCGTGCCTTGGGCATGTTCATTTTGATGAGGTTTCAATAGGGCCCGTGGATCAGATATCAGGATTTTAGTAGGAAGTCGAAGAGTTAATCTGGCTCTTGAACGAGAAATTTTATTTAGTTCTCGCTCTAAGCGTGGGGGTGTTACAAATTGGTATCAGAGCATGGTTACAACACTCGACCTATTTGGGCTCATGGAAAAGCACATTAAGAGGCGACAACTTACCTTACTTCCTTTCTTAAAAAGGTTGGTTAAGCCTTTATTATAGAAAGAATGACAACCTATTGTTGTGTGTGTATGCATTATTGTTGTGTGTGTAGGAAATTAAGAAATGTGAATTAAGTGTTGATTGTGAACAAATATAATTTTGTCGAACAACAAGTGTTTTGTCTGCACGCAAGAGGATGATTGACCATGGGAAATTGTAGACATATAGAATGGTGACGCGCCACAAAGTGGGGGATGGCTCCCACAATAGAGATGAAGAGTCTGGCGAAATGAAGCCGGTAGAGACCCCTCCGAATCTAGTTGATACTGTGAGGAGTCTCATGGCTGAACTACAGAGTTGCAAGGCCAACAATGAGAGGTTGATAAAAGAGAAAGAGAAGCAAACAGAAATTGATGCAGTCTTGTTGCATAGTTTATCCGACATACAAAGACAACTGCAGTATGGACCTGACACCAGTCATGTGGACCGATGATAGACAAAGAGGAGTCAAATTCCACCTGAGATACGAAAACGTGGTCTTTTAAGTGGGCACACTAGGAAGAGCACCTCAAGAAAGGTCCACCCCGGAGATAGGGGAAAATCATTGGACGATTCCTCTGGAAAGGAAACTAGCGACTAGGAGGGATATTCTAGTAGCAGAACTAGTTCACATTCCTGAAGAAAACAAAAGAAATGAAAGCATTCCAAAATTCATAATCTCGAAGAATTCAAGAAGGCCAAACCACCCTCTTTCGACGGTGAGATAAAGAGGGAAGAGGAAGTGGAGGCCTAGTTGCTTGGACTAAAGAAATATTTTAGAGTCCATGACTTCTCAGAAAACTTGAAGGCCCGAGTGGCCACTTTCAACCTGAATGGAAAGGCTTCCATTTGGTGGTAAGACCTTCAGAATGTGAAAGGGATTCATGAAGAAGACCTATCTTGGGAATGGTTCGAAAAATACTCAAGCTGGGACAACTCACTATAGAGGAATATGTCAGCATATTCCTTGAGTTGTTGAGGTACATACCCTACATAAAAGAAGAAAAGGAAAAGGTGAAACGATTCATCAGTGGGCTACCTAAGGACTATCAGAATAGGATTGAGTTTTATGAGCCAAGGACCCTCGAAGACACTATCCAAAAGGCAAGATATTGTTACAAACAATTTGGGCTTCAGACAGAACCTCGCAAGGGCTAGAAGCAGAAGAATAGTTTGGGGTTCTAGAAAAAGGAGTTTAAATCCCCAAGATTTAAAAACTATAAGAAGGATTCAAGGATGATATTTCCGACCCGAAGTGTACACCAATAGAATTTCCCCTCCCATAGTGGAAAGAAAACTTTTGGATCAACCCCAGGGAAGATTGATAACCCAAAGAAAGAACCCTTGAAATGTTGGGGTTGTGGAGAAGAACATCTACTGAGGGACTTCTCGCACTGACAAAAGAACAATAGGAGAATTTACAACATCCAAGAAGCTACCACTGTCAATAACGTGGCCAGGACTCAGGAGTATGCTGTGAATTTATGCATCCATGGATAATAAACAAGTCGACCACCAAGCTTCAGTGGTGGAGATTGAAGGTATGATCACCAACCATCTAGTGTCTATTCTAATTGACCTTGGCTCAAATTTGAGTTATATAGCTCCTCGGGTTGTTGATAAGTAAAAATTACAGCCACATAAACATGCCAAGCCATGATTGGTATAGTTAGCCACTGGCACCAAAAGAAAGGTGGTGGAGGTCATACCAGCTTGCCAATTCACTATGGGTGGATTCCCCACCCAAGCAACCCTTAACATACTACGCCTAGGATCGTATGACCTATTGATTGGTATGGACTGGCTAGCCACATATAAAACCAGACTGGACTGTTACCATAAAACCTTAGAATGTGTAAGTGAAGAAGGGATAAGGATAACCCTTCAAGGGATCCAGAAACCTGTCTCGATGAGACGAATATCAACCCTTCAAATGAGAAAGTATTGCAGAAAGGGATGTCCATTTTATGCGATACAAGTGTTGAAATTAGTTGAGGATGACAAATCAAGCCTTGAAGACCACCCCATACTAAGAGAATATAGAGATGTGTTTCCAAAAGAGGTACTGTGTCTACCTCTGAGAAGGGACATTGACTTCTTGATAGAACTTGCACTAGGAGTGGTGCCAGTGTCTAGGACAGCCTACAGTATGAGCACACCTAAGCTAGTTGAGCTTAAATTACAATTAAAAGAAATGATGGACAAATGCTATATCCGGCCCAGTGTGTCTCCATGGGGAGAACCCAACATGTTTTTGAAGAAAAAAGATGGTACCCTCCGACTATGCATAGATTATAGACAACTCAATAAGGTAACCATAAAGAACAAGTACCCCTTACCCAGGATCGATGACTTATTCGATCAATTGGGAGGTGCTTCCATATCCTCAAAGATTGACTTGAGATCTGGATACCATCAAGTCTGAATCAAGGGTGAAGACATCCACAAAACTTCCTTCAAGATGAGATATGGTCACTACACATTTGTGGTAGTACCATTTGGATTAACCAATGCCCCTGCCACTTTTATGTGCTTGATGAACGATGTGCTCAGCAAATTCCTGGACAAATTTGTACTAGTTTTTATTTAGGATATATTAATCTACTCCAAGAATAGAGAGGAACATGAGGAACATATTAGACTTGTGCTTCAAGTGCTAAGAGAACATCGCCTCTATGCCAAATTTAGTAAGTGTGATTTTTTCTAGAAGCAAATGCATTACTTCAGCCATGTCATATCTGAAGAAGGGGTAGCAGTAGACCCTGACAAGATCAGGTCTATCATGGAAAGGCCTACCCCAAAGGATGTTTCAAATATCAGATCCTTTATGCGATTAGTAGGATACTATAGGAGATTTATAAAAGGATTCTCCAAGATTGGTTGTCCAATCACTGCCCTCCAGAAGAAGGGAGTTGAATTCATGTGGACACAAGAATGTGAAGAAATATTTCAATCCCTGAAATACCTTCTAACCCATGCACCCATGCTGAAGATTGTCGATCTTGAAAATGACTTCCTCGTGTGCACAGATGCCTGCAAGGAAGGGCTCGGAGGAGTCCTTATGCAAGAAGGAAGCGTAGTTTGTTATGAATCCTAAAAATTGAATGAGCACGAAGTCAACTATGTGACCCATGATCTAGAGTTGGCCGCCATAGTGCATGCCTTGAAAATGTGGAGGCATTACCTCCTAGGTAGGAAATTTGTACTTATGACAAACCAATGTGGATTGCGACACCTATTTGACCAACCAAAACTCAATGCTAGACAAGCTAGGTGGATGGCCCTCCTTAGAGAGTTTGATTTCAAAATCAAACATATGAAAGGAAAGGAAAATAAGGTGGTTGATTCCCTTAGCATAAGTATGAAAACAATTCACCTGGCAGTGGTGAGCACCTACGAGATGAATGTCAAGGAAAGAGTCAGGAATGCACAAGAAGCAGACACATTTTTCCAGATCGTGACCTCATACCTGGAGCAAGAATCCGCAAGGATAAAGTATGAAGGCTACCAGATGCTAGATGGAGGTCTGCTAACTTACAAAAGAAGATTGTATATTCCAGATTATGACGACTTGAAGAGGTTCATAATGGATGAACTACATAAAATACCATATATTGGTCACCCAGGATACCAGAAGATGATCACGACAACCAGGAAACAATTCTATTGGCCCAGATTGAAGAAAGACATAGATGAATATTTAGCTAAGTGTATAGAATGCCAACAAGTTAAAGAAAAAAACTGGCACCCAACAGGATTATTACAACCGCTACCAATCCCAAAATGAAAATGGGAGACCATCTCCATGGATTTCATCACCGGATTACCAACATCAGCCAAGCAAAATGATTCCATCATGGTAGTGGTGGATAAATTGAGCAAGTCTGCTCATTTTATTCCCGTCAAATCGACTTGCAAGGCAATAGATGTCGCCAACATATTCATGAAGGATATATTCAGACTACATGGCATGCCTAAGGAGATCGTGTCTGACAGAGACACAAAATTTACTTCAAACTTTTGGAAATCCTTGATGGCTAGCTTGGAGACCAAATTATTGTTTATCACAACTTATCATCCTCAAACCGATGGACAGATGGAAAGAGTGAACCAAATATTAGAAGACATGCTAAGGATGCATGTAATGCATCAACCTAAAAGGTGGGAAGATTACCTGCCACTGGTGGAATTTTCCTACAACAATGGCTACCAAGAATCACTAAAGATGAGTCCTTTCGAAGTCCTCTATGGTAGGCCATGCAACACTCCCATTAGTTGGAGTAATCCCGTAAACAGAATTACTATTGGACCCAACATGTTGAAAGAAATGGAACAACAAGTGATTAAGATAAAGCAAAATCTGAAAATCGCTCAGAACAGACAGAAAATTTATGTCGACAGAAAGAGAACCCCCAGAGAATTCAAGACGGGAGATCACGTCTATCTCAGAGTTAGGCCTAGAAAGAGTTCCCTGAGGATGGGAGCTTGTGCCAAGTTGGAACCTCAGTATTGTGGACCGTTTGAAGTTCTAAATAGAGTGGGACTTGTAGCCTATGGGCTAGAACTCCCTCCCACAGTAAAAGAACATAATTTTTTTCATGTTTCATTGTTGAATAAATATGTACATGATTCTAATCATATAATTGACTGGTCTGTGATCCATGTGGAACTGGAGGGAGAATTCCTACCAGAACCTCAATGCATACTAGACATGAAGGAAACCCCACTCAGGAACTGAACCATTGCACGGGTCAAGGTGCACTAGAAAAAATTTGTCGATACTGAGAGGGGGGTGAATCATTATCAAGTACAATTTAAAAACCGTTTTCAACTTATACTTACACCATGCACAATATATGAGAAAAAATCAATAGTTTTTTTTCAAGGGAAGTAATGACTTCCAAAGGTATCTACAGCTTCCAAATGTAAAGGGAGGGATAAACCTCTAAGAGGAAGATAAAATCCTCCAATATCAAGAGAGAGTTGAACTCTCCATCCTTGCCCCTCCCTTCCACCCAAGAATATATGAGAGATAATAAAACTTTACATTAAATCATCACCATCAACCAATCATCACATAGAACCTGATAATGCTTCCTGAGACTTCTTCAATTTCTGCAATTCTTCAATTCTTGGAGTACTCTGATCCTATAGATAATATTACTCAATGTATTCTCTGAAACTCCTCCAATTTGCACTCCTTAAATCCTCCCCAAAAAGAGGTTATATGAAGAATGGTAGACTTTATTCAATTTTTGTTTGTTCAGAAGACCCAACTTGTACAGCATGCCCCGCGCTTAATATTTAGCATCCGATTCTGAAACTCACACACAAGAAACTACCGTCTGTATTATTTCCAATGGAAGTAGTCCTGATTCATTTGGATTATGTATCAAGAAGTTATTATTTTTTTACCCAGAACACTTGTTTATTGACTGGCTTCAAGACTCATCACAAACCCTATCTTCCACAGAGTGTATCTCCATAATTATATAGAATCAAGAGATGAAATTTTTACCAGAGGTACCTTGATACGTATTCTCAATACCATAGCGATTTCACCATCTGAATCGTTCTAGAAAAACATTTATAGAAAAAATGGTAAGATGACCTGAAAATAACATAACTTAGAACACATCACCAAAAGACTTCATCCTCCCTTGAAATCCAACCTTCTTTTCTTCTTATTTCCTCTGAAATTCGACTTATGTCAAAATGAATGTATAATGATGTTTATTTATACCATTTATGTCACTTGATTTTAACATTAGGGCTGACCTAACACTTTCTTATTTTGTAATTCTTTTCTTTAATTATCTTAAGGGCCTACATGTACTTCATTCTTAAATTCACTTTGTTATCTTCAAAAAATCATTTCTCCTCAACCATGAGGATACACATGGCGTGCCACATACCACCGGAAACAACATGATGTATAATATCCATTCATGGGTGTTGTATATGCATGTGCATTGTCCTTCATGTCCAAATACCTTTATCAATCTTGTGGTCCAAAACCCATGACTAGGGTTGACATCAATGACAACAACCAATCTTCCAACACACTTTCGCCCAGATGAGGCTTCGTGGGAAATTGAAGATGCCATGAAACATGCATATCTGATTTTGTTTACTTTTTTACATACACGTCATGTTGAAAGATAGAACATCGAGGACGATGTTCCTTTAAGGGGGAGGGAATTGTAACACCTTGTTTCCCCCAGTCTGTAAATATAACTATATTGGCCAGGAACTATGGGAAACTTGAAGGTGTGAATGTTTGATTTGATGGAGCTTTGTATAAAAGGTAGATGAATGTAAATTATGTTATGAATATGTGTTGCATGACTGCTGGGAAGGGGACGTGCTATAAGAGACCATGATGGCTAATGAAAAGGTGGTGGAAGGGACCCGGAATGGTTGCGTTAAATTCCATCGAACCAGTAACTTACTGGTTTTTACTTTCTCAAGACCAAAACAACTCTCTGACCCAGGAATGAATTTCTGTCAGGATGGTAGGTGGGGAGCCTCCTAAAGAGTTAATGAGGGGATGGTACGGACCGCCCATCCATAAAGCTCTCAGACTTGACCACGGACGGGAAAATTCGCACCACACGCAATCTTGCAATAATCCTTATGCAAGAAAGAAAGCATGGGTGTGGGGAGAGGGGAAGCAGAGTATAACCTCAGCTCCCAGATCAAGATAGGAGAAGGCGAGTAACCTTCGTTCTCATGTATTTTCTGTATCATGAGAAGGAGAGTAACCTTCGTCCCTAATTTCTGTTGAGTTGGAAGTAAGAGATTGAATCTCAGAGCATCATGGTCTAAGCTTGGGGGTGGCCAGTGATAAATCCGTTAGGAGTGACTGATCTTATGGTTGGGTGGAAATGATCACCCCTCTCAGCAGTCGCATCACGCCTTGTGGTTCTGATAAGTGTTTTATGCCTTGTATTTTGAATTGAATATCATGGATACGTGCTCATGTTTATATGCCCATAGATGGTTTTTGTGTGCTACGATTTCCTGGTATTTTAGATTGGAAATAATGAATGCATGTGTATACTTATAAGCCACAATTAGTTTATGTATAAACTGAGTAAGTCTGGAGCATGAGTTTGTTCCACTGAGAATCATCCCATTTTCCCGATTCTCGTGATGTTCTAGTTTAATCCCCCGAAAGCACCTTCCCCAGGGAATGGCATCATGTCTCAGAGTCAGATTAATCTCCTTGGTATGGCTACCACTATGGTAAACCCATGATGTTACCCTGACCCGGTGTCATATCTCATAACTCGGTGAGTTAGGAAGGCACTTCATTCAGGACAGTAGCCTAGGGACTTTGAAGAGTACCCAAGCCCTTATCCATAAACCGGACTAAGATTAGGGATAATTTCCCAAGAACCATCTAAAGTTTCATGTGTCTCGAGTCTGGAAACCCTGTGCAAGAAGGGTTAGCTCTCGAAGATTTAGGAGTCATGGGAGTTGTAAGCTCCGAGAGATTGAATTTTGTTACCCAAGTTCAGAAAGGATAGTGAGTCCAATTAACGAAAGGGAGTCTCCTTTCATTTGGTAGAAGGACAAACTAGATCCTTTAAGAAGTATCCCAGGTCTATCAGGACCAATGGATCTAGAGGAGGAGCGCAAGCATTAACGCCTCGACCCCTTCAGTCTTCGCAAGTAGCGATGGAATCGGGACCGTAGGTCCCAAGATCCATCGGGAGCTACCTTGACCATCGATCCTAACCCTTGTGTAGGTGGGAGAGTGGACTCGTCAAAGTCCTAAAATTCGTAAAGTGATCAGAACCATCCACCGGTAGAGGACACGTGGCAAAGGATCAACGTTTCACTAACCCGCTGCTGAAGGAAGTCAAAGGGTAGAGTTTTGTGAACTCGTGATACAGGAACTCACGATTTGATCTAAACCGTCGGATCACAGGAGGACCATGACCATTGATTTGGGTGCGGGGATATTGGGAGTTCGGGGTTTGATCTTTAGAAAGATAGGATTTGGTTGTGTTCCAACTTCATGAAACGTAAAGTCCCAACGAGTTCGGAAGATTAAGCCCCTAGTCGTGAAGAATGGTCATGTGGGAAGAATATTAAAGGAGGAGCTACCGAAGACTGGTATTTCGGGGAACGGAGAGTCAGAGCTATCTCACATTCATTATCCCGATACGTGAAATCATGACACGATCACATTCGTCGATCAAGGGGATAGCATAGGACCATATATCTAGCCTTGGACAGAAACCAGAGATCGGGAATTCAGAAAACAGGAGTCAGGGTTGACTCACTTGCAGAAGTCCTGAAGTCCCAAAATGTGAAGTGCCTTTTTATAGGCATGCGGTCACAACCTGTGGTCACATAGGTGAAGCTCACACCTTGGGCATGTTCACGTTGATGGGGTTTCAATAGGGCCCATGGATCAGATATCGGGATTTCAGTAGGAAGTCGAAGAGCTAATCTGGCTCTTGAACAAGAAATTTTATTTAATTCTCGGTCTAAGCGTGGGGCTGTTACACTTGTCAACCCTTTGTGGATTTGTGCCCCTTCTCCAGTTGTCCATGTCCCTTCGTGACTGAATTAATTATACAATTTTTCAGTGATGTGATGAATGTTTGATTTAATGTTGCTTTATTGTCATATCTTCCATTGGATTTGTACCTCGTATTTCCACATTGTCACGATTCCTAGATATTTTTTCCATTTATGGCTATGCGTTATCTTTATGACTTTTCATTAGCACTCTTTAACCATATTTTCTACCCTTTTAAACGCCTTTAACTATCGTGGCAGTCTTGTTCTATGTGTTGCTTCTAAGCGTACATAACTGTATTTGTGTTGTTTATTTTATCTACGCAACACTCTCTTTTTCTTCATGGTTCCCATTGTTGTATCTCCCTTACTTCTTATTGTCTTACCTTTGGTTTTCTTTATCTTTTTCCATTTTTTTCTTCTTTTTTCTTTTTCTACTTTTTCTTACTTTTTCTTTTTCTTGTACCTACTATAAAACACTACTATGGTACATTCGTTCTTGTGCAACTTATATTAATTCACAAACAGTCGGTCGTCTCTATAGAGTTTCAGTCGACTTCCATTCACCATGCCTCCCAGGGATTCTCCTTTCAACGTTTCCAACTGTGCAACACCTACCTCTGTCACATGCTTAATCACATATGGTCTTAAACAATGCTTTCGAAACTTTCCTAGATGTTGCATGAACTTATTGTTGTATATTAATACTAAGTCCCCCACTTGAAACTTTGTTTGTTTAATATGTCTATCATGCCATCTCTTTTCTCTTTATTTCTGAATTTGCTAATGGAATCATGTGACAAATCGATCTTACTCAATTTGTACCAACTATGACAATATCTCCTCTACTGCGCCATATTTCGAAAGACCAGTAATTGTTGCAACGCATAGGCTAGGCACAATAAACTCTATCGACATTATTTCTTCTTTCCTATAGACCAACCTAAAAGGTGTCTGTCCGAACAAATTTTTACTTGTAGTCCTATATGCCCATAATATTGTAGGAACCCGTAAGTCCCAATCAATCATCTCTCCCTAGATTGCAGATCTTTGTCAACGCATTCTCCAAAATTTTATTAAAATCTTCTACTATCCCAGTGGCTTGTGGGTGATATAGCATACTCTTCTGATGATGAATTTGAAATTCCTCAGTCAATGCTAAAATCGTCCTATTCAGGAAGTGTGTTACTTGATCACTGAGTAAAATGCACGGGCATCCAAATTGTGTAACTACATTCTCAAATAGGAACCTTGCAGTATTCTCAATTGTGTAATCTATGACTAGTGTTTCTTACTCCCATTTGGTCAAATACTTTGTCACAATGATTATATACCTAGATCCTAATCTTCTCTCTCATGGGTTGATCGGTCCAACAAAGTCTATTTCCCATTTATCAAATTCCTGCAACGAAACCTGTGTGTGTAAAGGTATATCATCCCTTCTGGATGGATTTCCCGCCCTTTGATAAACATCCCATCCCTGATAGTATTCTTTAGCATCCTTATGAAGTGTGGGCTTCCAGAGCCCTACACACAAAATCTGTTGTGATGTTGCTTTACCTACATAATGTCCTCTTTCAATTCCTTTGTGTGCTTATGAGAGTATCATTGGCCTTTTGTTCTCTAACACACATTGCCTTAATATCCCATCGGCACCTAACTTGTATAAGTTCTCGGCAATTAATTGATAGTTTTTTTCTTTAACCACTAATTGTTTCTTATGCGCAACTGTCATGTCTGATGGGGCCATTCCTATACTTAAGAAATTCCCAATGTCTGCGAAGTAGTCATCGACCATTTTAACTACAAATAAATGTGCATCCGACAAGATCTCGTCCAGAATCCCTACATCTTTTCTTGATAGTATGCATGATAAGTGATCTGGTCTTGCATTCAACTTCTTGGTTTCACAACAACCTCAAAATCATATTCTTGGAACATTAGTAACCACCAACATATTCTTACCCCCAACACTAGCTTGTTCACTAAGTATCTTAGTGCAGAATGGTTTGTATACATATTAAAGTGAGAACCCAATAAATAACGTCTAAACTTTTGTAGCGCATATACCATTGTCAATCCTTCTCGTTATGTGGTAGTGTAATTATTTTCTGCTATTGACAGCTTCCTTCTTGCAAAATAAATCGGATGGTCTATGTCTCCTTCTCATGTATGAGATAGTACTGCACCTAAAGCTATGGATGACACATCCACATGAACATGGAACTCCTTCTTCCAATCTGGGAAGATAAAAATTAGTGTGGTCATTAATTTTTTCTTCAATGTAGCCAAACCTTTCTGATAGTTCTCATTCCACTAGAACTTAGCTTCTTTCTCCAACTTCTACATGGGTGTTGTAATCTGCTCATAACCCTTAATGAATTTCCTGTAATATCATGTATGACGTAGGGTTTCTCTCAACTATTTGACTGATGTGGGTGTAAATATAAAATCACTAAAATCTTAGTTGGATCCACTAATAATCCCTACTTACATACCACATGACCCAAAAAAATTCCAAAAGGCGCACAAAAAATACATTTCTTCAAGTTCAGTGAAATCAGACATTGTCTACACCTATCCAACATTAACTTGAGTACTTCTATGTGATATTTCAATAGACTAAACATGTTCCAATCATCTAAGTCCGATGCACATGAGCTAATGCTTCTTCAACTTAGCGCACCATATGTAGTCGGGTTAACATAGTCATCCATATACACAATCATGTTATACAAATTGTCAATTGTGTTCCCTTTAGATGGTTCGATGTACCTATTTCCTTCTGTCGGATCCAATAGTGTAGTAACCTTCAAGTCTCCTACCTCAAATATAATTTCCCTCCTCTTCGGGTTAATGATCGCTTGATTTTCAAAGGCCCATTCAAGTCCCATTAGTGTTGGATATGGCTGACTATCATCCACGATCTCAATGACTTCAAAATCTACTACATTGCACACCCCATCTATATTTACAGGTACTCCTGCCAATCGATCGATTGGTACTATCTTGTGCTGGTTTGCCAATATTAATTGGACAAGCGACCAGATTAACTTGGGTTTCCCCATCATTTCTCTTGTCTTCTTTGGTAACACATTTACATCTGAACCCAAGTCTAAAATGACGTTATCCACGTCATATTATCCAATCTACGCACTTAATATGAACTCTCCATTGGTCCTCTTTTTGTGTAGTACCTGATTCACTACCCTCTCTACGATAGGAATTTCCCTTTCTTGTGTGCAATGATCAATCATGTCACATAGTGCACTCAACGCAGTTTCATCTTTCATCAATTCTACACAACTTCTCATAAAATCTCTTAGATTTCTTACCTTCCCAACCAAATTTTTTGGTATAGTATGTGTTAGCTCTCCAAGAGTTCACCTTAGGTTGTATGTAGGGTGAGCTTGGTAACATACAAATCTGATTTTAAAAAAATTAGAAATCTCAATGATGGATCAATCTATAGACTGCTAACACTTGCATTCATGAGACAATCAGGAATGTATTCTAGAAGAGTTGGATTCATATGAACTCAATCAGATACTAAATAGGTTGAAATGAATATGGAGAAGTGCTACAAACTGTAAAATCATAAATACATTAGGTATACATGAACATAAAGCTATAACAATGAAAAGGTACATTTGCAAACTTATATCATTAATGCAAGGAAATATAGGCTTATCTCAATCATTAAATGAAACAAGAAACATGTGAATCAGTCACCAATGGAAAAAATACATAGAAAGTAGATATGAATAAGGAAAATCTTATTAATATTCACTGAAGAGTCAAAAATCCAAAAATACAGACTAATGAGTCTTCAAGCTTTACAAGCCTTCTCAAGTCTTCAAGATTGAATCCCTCTCTTAGCTCATTCTAACTCTTCTCAAAAAGTTCCCTCCTTCATTAAATATAAAATAGCATACAAATATCCTTAGGAGTTCGAATCCCACCTCCTCCATTGGATTCTAAGCCTTGGAGATAGGTGGCAACAATCAAAGAGACAAAAATCCAACAAACTGCTAATTTTAAGGAATTTGTTGGAAGTCATTAATACATTGTTTCCACCTCACTGCATGAGGTCTTTAATGGAGCTAAAAATTAAGTGTAGGTGTCCCTTTACATCTAAGTGATCCTTGAGAATCCATTTGAATCCTCCTAGACAAGTGGTAACCTCCCAACAAGGCAAATATCCAAACCGTAACCGCTACATGAAATTATGTAGCGTCACTGTAAAACAGTTATGCACATTTCGTATCACCAATTATATGTCTAATATCTCTCTAACCATAACACATTTTACAAAACTGAGAGAGGTTTTTGTTATTTGGTATGTGATGAACAAAAAATTCCTCCAGTTTTCAAAAATACCTCCCCATTTGTTCATAGTCCAAGTTTTAAATTAGTCACTCAAAACTTGCAGAAGCGTCCTTGCAAAATAACTCTGAACATTTCATAGCATCCTTGAGAAGCCATTCGAATCCTCCTAGATAGGTGGCAACCTCCCAACAAGGCGAATATCCAAACTGTAACTTCTACATGAAATTTTGTAGTGTCGTTGTAAAACAGTTATGCACATTTCATATCGCCAATTATATGTTTAATATCTCTCTAACCATAACACATGTTAAAAAATTGAGAGAGGTTTTTGTTATTTGGTATGTGATGAACAAAAAATCCTCCAGTTTTCAAAAATACCTCCCCATTTGTTCATAGTCCAAGTTTTAAGTTAGTCACTCGAAACTTGCAGAAGCGTCCTTGCAAACTAACTCTGCACATTTTGTAGCGCCGATTTTTTTGTGTCTGGCTAGGTGATTCCATAGCTCCTTGAGTTGTTTCACAGGGCCAAAGGAAAATCAAGTGGCTACACTCCTTTCCTGAACTTTACATGAAAAAAAATCATGATAACATGACATGAAACCTTCTTAGCATAGCTCACTTGGGACTTTGGTCATAATGAGAGATTATTTGTACGAAACCAAAATTATGTTTTTCTTTTACACCGTCACTTATTTAAACACCTAATACAAATAAAACATGACAAAACATAAGACTCGAAAAATTTGATAGAAAACTGAAATGGAACATTTCATGAGCTAACAGTATGTTCATAGACCAGAGGCATGTCAACCACATGAAGCGCAGATGATGTTGATGATACCCAATCTAGTCCTAATATTCATTTTCTTGTCTTCTGATACGTCTCCTTTTCTTGATGAGGGTCAAATTTCGGCATAGGTCTTACTGATTTCCTCACCCATTACTCAACCTACCTCCCTCCATTCGTTGCATCAACCCCTATTCTAGTTCCTTCACGTGTAACAGTTGTTATTATAGATCCTTCATTGTGTTTCTCAACTGATATCTTCTATACATCCTGATTTGGGTTCTGGTTCTGATTACCTCCTTCCTGCCACTTCGCAAGTAGTTGAGGACAATCTTTTGTCACATGATCCATGTCTCTACAATAAGTGCAGGTTGTATAAGGATTCAGGAAGTCACAAGCTAAGTGTCTCGGTTGATTACAATTGTAACATATTATTGGTCCTCTACCCCCTCTGCCAAAATTTTCTCTACCTCAATCTCTTCCAAATCCTCCTCAGTTTCCTATATTAAAGCCTGTCTAGTTATTATAGTGTCGACCGCCTCCTTCTATTACAACATTTTCCTCCTGAATCTTATACATATATGAAGTGTTTTCTCTCATCAAATCGAATGCGTGACAATATTTCTCTTCATGACCAAATGACTTGCAAAAGTTACAAAATAAGTTCCTTGGCATACTCTAGTATTTTTCCAATAATGGACACTCAGTCAAATGATGTCCCAAATTCTTACATATTTCATAGTATCGCCCTCCTGGTAGTGGATTTGGTGCTCTAGTTGCCAAATACTGCACAAATGTTGGGCATTTGTCCTTATGGTGGTCTTCATTCCTAAACTTGGTACACCAGACTTGTTCTCGCTTCTCCTTCCCTTTTGTAAGCTCTACTAATTGAATTGTCAAGGTGGCTAACTATGTCTAGACTTGCGCCATTCCCCCACCATCTCCTACAGGGGATGCTTCTAACTTCATCGCAATCTCCAAATATTCAAGATATGAATCAACCTTCTGTTGAATCAATGACCAATGAATGTGTGGTATTATGCCTACAATAAATCATTCTTGGTGTTGTTGATCAGGGATTTAGAATGTCAACCTACCCATCAAATCCTTAAATCTTTGATCATAGTCCCAAACTGACTCATTTTTCACTTGTTTGATTTCTTTCAATTATGTGATGTACTGCGATTCAAACTTTGGCTTCTTGAACTATTTCAACAATGCTTGTCTAATTTCTTCTAAAGCCCTTGCTTGTCCTATAGGTGTGGTACTCTATAGTCTCATATACCAGACTAATGTGCATCCTCTAAAATTTGTTTCCAACTGTGCAATATTTAATCCCTCATCTTGGACATTCTTCGCAACCCATATTGTCTCACATACAAATAGATGTTGTTCTAGGTCCTATGACCCAAATCCCTGGAACTCAAACAATGTTAATGTGTTTTCTAGCCCTGCCATGTTGTTTTGAGTAGTACCTCCCCTCACATGATCAAATCCTTAAATCTTTGATCATAGTCCCAAACTGACTCATTTTGCACTTGTTTGATTTCTTTCAATTATGTGATGTACTCCGATTCAAACTTTGGCTTCTTGAACTATTTCAACAATGCTTGTCTAATTTATTCTAAACCCCTTGCTTGTCCTATAGGTGTGGTACTCTATAGTCTCATATACCAGACTAATTTGTATCCTCTAAAATTCGTTTCCAATTGTGCAATATTTAATCCCTCATCTTGGACATTCTTCACAACCCATATTGTCTCACATACAAATAGATGTTGTTCTAGGTCCTATGACCCAAATCCCTGGAACTCAAATAATGTTAATGTGTTGTATAGCCCTACCATGTTGTTTTGAGTAGTACCTCCCCTCGGTGATGTTGGATGACTCTGACTCGGTGTACTACTTCCACTGATCTGGATACTGCTAGTATATTTTCCCCTGCTAATTACAAGTTCTTTTGACAAATCCTCAAATGTTACTTCTTATTTAGGTGATGCACACAGGGTCATGGAATCAACACAGGATCCATTCTGAGTAGGACTTAACGACTCTTCTATTATAGGACTGAAATGAGAATTATCTTCCTCTCCTTCTATGTATGATATCGATTTGGACTATTGTGCAGGATTCTCTTCCCTCAATCTCATTGCACATATCTCCTTTCTCACCCCAAGTCTTCAACCTATTATACCTTCTTCCATTGCACAATACTCGAAATTCCTCTTCCTCTTCTGAAATACCTTTTTTGTTTCTCTGCATCCTTAGTCCCTCCCTTCCTTCTTCATTTCTTCCTTCATTCTTTCCTCCCTTCAGACTATCCTCTGGTCATCCCCCCCATTCCCCTATGTGTGCGAAGCCCATTAGAAATCAAAATCCATTGTCATCACACACTTGTCCCACAACAACATCTTTATCCAGGTGCCCAATGATTTCATAAACCTTACGTACGGACCCTTAAATAAATCCCTCTCTGCAACACTATATGAAAAGGTACAATCCACTACAAATTTTGTAATATAACCCCTAGTATGTTGTCCAACCAGAAATCAACTACACAAGAAGTCTTATTTATTACAAAATTTAACTGTCTTACCAACTCAGGAGTCCAGTTCCTCAGTACTGCAGTTTGGTACCCTCCAGTATTCTTCACTAATATTTCTAACCATTCAGTCAAGATAATCGGAAATTTGCCAAAGAAAATCTCATGCAACTCTGTGTACACATACCTTTGCATCCATTGTTCATCGCTCGTTCAAGGGTTTCTATTCTATTTCTGAGCAAATTCTCATTCCTTCCTTTCTAGCCATTCAGTGATCTCTTTCTTAGTCAGCCTATGAAACATTCCCTCGATCACAGATTCTGGGTCCCGCCAACAGAACCATTTTTTGGCACACGGTTGTAAGACCCTAGGTTCAGTTTATTCTACCAACAAACCCTATAGACACCAGCCCTTTCAGCATCACCTACATGCAAGTGAAGTCTCACCCAAGGAATCTATTGGGGCTATATGAACAAAGTTTTTGTAGGGATGAGGGGATGGGAGGCTATCATCGTATTCACTCTTACTTATCTACCATGTGCAACATATTCTTTGTCCCTTTTCCCTTGATTAATTAGACTTAAAATTCAATTATACAGTACCAGTGTGACACAGATTGAAACATAAACTATTCACTGTAACATTCATCTTTACTGCGCATCAATCACCTACTACACAGACCTAGATCTAGTTATGCATAAAGTAGAACATCCATTGAACAATCACATAAAAAGACATTCATTCACAGAACTTAACGTGGTTTACCCAAACTTTGGGCTACGTCCACAATGGTTGGATTCTTTATTATTCTTCATGCAATTCATCTCAGGCTTACGCACTGTGCTTACAATAGATACATCATGATATACCTTCCCATCTTTCCTGGTCTCTCTGCAATGCAAGCCTCTCTCTGCAAAACTCTCCCTAAACCTTCAAACATAGACACTGATCCTGATTTTATGATCAGAACGAAATGAATACAGATTATTAAAAGATTCTTAACACAAAATAACAGAGATACAGTAAAACTAGTTTTTTATTCAATAAGGAAATAAGTTGAAACTGTAAAATGCAGCGAAAAACAAGCTTGTTGGAATGTTGGCATCTTATCTCTGAGAAGAGATGTGACGAGTGCGCTCATTCGCCAGAAGATGGCTACAATGAGGCTTTGAAGGCCTTTTACAATAAATAGGAATGTCAAAAACCCTAGACATCCAAAAACCTAACTCTAAGAGATGAAGCGCCAAAAGTCATGTGGGACCCGTTTGGGTAAGTTAGTACATCAACTTCCCGACGTTGTAACTTTTGGATACAATCTATGTTTTAGGCGCAAGATATCTCGTTGGAAAGGTCTAACCAAGAAGAAAAAATTTTGACTGGCTCAGTTCAATGCCTGTAACATTTACTCGGGCACCAAATCCCCAAAAAACGTCGTTTAGGGACTCAAAATGACCTTGGAAGTTTGGAACCCGAAAAACTGCCAAGGTGGAAAACTGTTTTTCGAGCCAGTGGAATAGGTGGGTGGCCATTGATATCCACCTGGATCGGACTTTTTCTCCTTCTCAATCTATTCTCTCAACATCAACAACTCTCGGCCTTCATCATAACTACAAAAACCTATTCTACCCGATCCATTACATATTTATACATAGAATTTAGGGCTCAAAACCCTATTTGCTTATCCCAAAACCCTATGAAAACTCATTGTTCGGGCATGCTTTTCCTACCTTTGCGCCTGCATGTTTCTTTTATATTCCCAACTGTTTTTTTCCTACTTTTGTGCATCTATCTGCTTTTGCATGCATAATGGATTTTGTGTGTGCCCTCATTCTTCGTTCTTCGAACTGCTTGTCCAACACCACTTTGCATTATTAGCCATCCATACTACCAATGTTAAGCCTTAGGTTCGAACCCGATTGGTTGCAACACTAGCCACTCCTTTTTCATGTCATTACTAGTTCGATAGTTCCTACCATTCATGGGAACCCTAGTTAGCACTTGAATTTCCATTTGGTGCCCATGATGTGTTCTCCCATAGGCCCGAGAGCCCTCCTTTAGCCCCGCCATGACTCGAAGATTGAGCCTCATTATCCTATATTTGTCTATATTATGTCCACATCCCGTGGGGGTTCCTGGAAACCTTTTATGTTGCTTAATGGTCACCTATGTATTTTTTTCTCACATCATGCCCCCCATCGTTGCGCTGCTATTTTCCCATATCCCACTTACCGCTATGCAGTAGCCTTGGCCATCCACCTCTTGCATTATTTGGCCTTTGTTTTGCATCAACCAACCTAGGGAGAGAACAACTGCTAAGAGTGGATCTCACTTGCAAGTACCATTTTCCTTCCTCATTTCTTAGGTCAGTTCCATGTGATTGGAACATAGGAAGCATGTTGTTAAGCCACTCGTTCTCTCCCACTGAGTATACTTTTATCTCTTTTTCGGACTCATAAAATGACACAAAAAAAGGTATTGATCTTACTTACATTATTTTTTCTTTCTCCTTAAACCATGAAGGAGACTAAGCATTCTTGTTTCGTTATTTTGTGCTTGTTAAACCATGAAGGAGACGAAAAGTACAAAAACATAAAAAAAGAGTGGGGGTTTTTTACCATTGGTCTATTCTCAAAATGACAACATCAGTCAAGGCACCCTTGAACATGACACTTGTTTGAGTCCTCATCATACAATTGGGTTTTAGCTTGCCTAGGAGTTGTCCCAATAATATGAGTGAGAGTTACTCCTCCAATTGGTTACCCTTCCATTCATCATGGAGAGTGATTTGGTGCCTCATGCATCGTTGCACTATATTCATCCAACTCTTGTGTCTTGCTTCCAAGTCACCATTGTGTTGTGCTATATGTTCAAGGGAAGTTTAATCCTGAGTTTTCCATCTATTGTTTTATTAACTTTTTGAGTCATCCATCCCTGTGTCAAATGTACTTTTTGATACTCACTCTTCACATCATCTCTCAGTATATGTTTTGTGTCGATTGATGGGGGATACATCAAGGAACTCCTTAGATGGATCTCTTCCTATCGTTCTCAACACATTATCTAGGAAAGGGATCTAGAAACCAAATAGTACCTTGGAGCTTGCAATCCTCAGTGGCATGCCTCCTTGTGATGGACAATGGGTTTACATATTTGACTCTTGCTCGATTGATTCTACGACTGTTCAACACCAGTTCCTCTATTCACATTCGCTAGATTGTACTAGGTACCTTGGGGTCCATCATAGGTGGATCCCCTCACATTTTTTAACAGTACACATTAACGACTGGTAATCAGATGGTTTCTACCATGCTCAACATCAGCTCATTTATTCACATGTCATAGATTCCTATCATCGAGGTTTGGGACGAATACCTTGGGTCTGGGGCCACATAATTCCTTTACAGAATCCCCTCCCAAGTTGCAATGGAGTATATCACTTGTATATGAAGGATTCATGGGCACTCTCCTCAATGCTCGTTGTCTTCTTGACATTTATATGCTGTGTCATAGATCCACATTGTATATGTTGGTGGATATGATTATGTTCCTAACATAGATCCACATTGTATTTGTTGGTGGCTATGATTGATTTCATGACGTAGATCCACATTGTATTGTCTCATGGCTACCAAATAGAGACAAAATAGTACCTTGGATGTTGCATTCATCAGGTGCACATTATCTAGGAAAGTGATCTAGAAACCAAATAGTACCTTGGAGCTTGCAGTCCTCAACAGTAGACCTCCTCGTGATCGATAGTGGGTTTACATCTTTGAGTCCTGATCGATTGATTCTATGAGTTTTCAACACCAGATCCTTTATTCAAACTCCTTAGATTGTAATATATACCTTGGGGTGCATGTTCATCATTGGTGGATCCCCTCATGTCTGTTAATGATATACATTAATGACTAGTAATCAGACGGTTTCTACTATGATCGACATCAACTCATTTAATTGCATGTCGTAGATTCGTACCATCGAGGTTTGGGATGAAGACCTTGGGTTTGGGGCCACATCATTCCTTTACGACTTCCCCTCCAAGTTGCAATGGAGTTTATCACTTGTATATGAAGGCTTCGGGGGCACTCTCCTCAGTGCTCAGTGTCTTCCTGAAATCTATATGTTGTATCATAGATCCACATTGTATCTGTTGGTGGCTATGATTATGTTCCCGATATAGATCCACATTGTATTTTCTAGTGGCTATGATTGAGTTCATAACATATATCCACATTGTATTGTCTCGTGGATACAGTCTTCTTGATTACATGGATCCATTGTGTATTCTTCCGTGGCCATGGTACAACATTTCATATCATGGATCTGCAATGTATTGTTTGATGATCATGCTCATTCAGAGTCTAAGTATGTCAACCTAGGGGATTGGTCTATATATACTCTCATCCTTGGTGTTTGATTGTAGGACTTATTTGACTTTCGAAACTCCTTTTCTCTCCCCTTCCGCTGCCTCACATGGACATTTGTTGTAATGTATTTCAGCCATCCACTCCTTTCCCGACCTCACACATTAGGGGGCATCTTTTATAGCCTTAATTTCCACCCTATGGGCCAAAGAGAAAGCCATAAGAAGATAGATTCCATATATAGAGGAACTCATCTAGGATCAACCTAGTTATCCTAGATAGAAAAGGGGTAGACTTCTTATGGGTTTCCTAGATCTAGACTCACACACACAGATTTATAATCATCTTAAAGAGTGGGGAAGATTTGCATACCTTTCTTGAGGTGGTCCTTATTTCCTGGCTAATCCAGTCCTAAAACTTCAAATCCAAGCTCCACAACCTGCTTCCTCTATACAAAATAAAAGAATAACTTTTTCTTCTTCTCTACTAAGGATTAGAATCCTAGATCCAATCTAATTCTAATAAGATCTATAAAGGAATAAATCAGATCTATCGTTCATTCAATGAAAAAAAATTATATGAGGGGGAAACCAAATGATCTATTAATAAATCATGGAGAATACATACCAAATCATACCTCAACTTGATGAAGATGCATACTCCTTTAGCCTCCTTGCTCCTTGCCTCTCCTTGCAGCTCCTTGGTCAAGACAGGCTTCACTAACTTTTGGTTGTATTATATGGATACCTATGCATTTGGACATCATAACAATACCATTCAATTCTTCATTTTTCTTTCCTAAGGATTTCCTTTGTTATATAGCTCTTGGAGGAGGCTTGGGAGACGCTTCTAGATATTCTAGATACCACTAGAGACTCGAATGATGTGAGTTCCTAGGCCTCTGAAACGAATATCCAAATCATGTTTTGTCTATCACCTCGTAACTCCTCGATTCTAGAATTTTGATAGTGCCTCACTTGTCGAGCCACGAGTGTCCAACGAGGGCCTCATTTTTTTTCTACTTTGTGTCACGCGAGGGCCTCCAAAAATGCTCCAAAAGGGGTCAAACCTTCAAAAAAATATGTATTAGGGCCTCTATCTTCTGATGGCTCCTCTCTGGCCTATACGATGGAAATTAAGGCTATAACAGGGAGTCTACTTGTTTATCATAGAAGAATATTGAAGGGATTTGAAGCTTTTGGGGACCAAAATCCTGCAAATGGGGAGGTGTGATCCAAATTGGATCCTCACCCAAAATATTTTGTAAATTTTTAATAATCTTGTAATTGTTTTTAATTTTATTTTGTCTTTTTGGAAAAATGGGAAGGCGAAATCAACCAATGTGATGGTTGGCCTTTTAAAGGAATCCCATTAAAGATGAAGGTTGTAGTGAAGAAGGAAAATGGGAAATGAAAAGATAATTGTTAGAAAAAGCTTAAAGGAGCATAAGTAAGAGTTGGAAAGGAAACATGTTGAAAGTCAATGGATGGAGGAGTCAAGAGGCCTCTTCATATTGAGCGAAGGCATTTCGAAGCCATGATTATCAATAATTTAAGTCTACTATTGAGTAACAATGCATGATATTTTGAGCATGCATAGTTCACCCCCTTTGTAATGAATTCTTTGAGCATAATAAAATAGTTCTAGTTTTTCTTGTTTTGGTTTATTTTCTTATACACTCTCTACAATGGATGTGTTGGTTATGTTCATGAATTGTTGGACTATTGTATGTGAGGTTCAATGATATGCATTTGATAACACAACATATAATCTTTTCTTTGTTCATTGGTTGTCTCAATTTTGATTGGTATTGATAATTATAATTCCAATCCACTTGCTTCAAATTGATGGTCAGTATCATGAAAATTGTGGGACATAACAGCTAAAAAACCTCTAGATGCATTGAATTCATTTTGTGCACAATCCATGACAATGAAGCGCATATAGTTTTATCTAAGTGTACCCAATATTTTTATTTGATTTGGGAATCACGGAGATTATATCTGAGCGTTGAGGTTTACATCATATGTTTTCCTTTGAATGCACATCATAACGAGGAATCAAAATGGCGCCATCAGTGATTGATCTTTTGGTGTACAAACGCATCTGGAAGCCATGAATTAATTTTAGTCCCTCGGAGAGCTAAGAGGGATATTTTGAGAGCGATATAAGGGATATTTCAAAGCCAAATACATTTCTTTATGCACCCAAAATGAGGAATGGCCCTAACTTGTTCGAAATGCAATCAAGTTTTCCTCATCAACAATGATGTCGACTACAAATCCCTAGATGAAATCAGAAGAAAGTCAAAGGATTGTTTAGATATGATACATGGTTTCGATGTGAAGCATTGATAGGGAAAGTACAGTTCGGATATCATGTACCGTCATTAATGTGAGGCATTATTTTTGGTATGATTTCTGTCTACTATTTTGTTTATATAGTTTTCAAATTCTATATCTAGTGTGGGTTTGAAAAAGGGATTAGAATATTTATGCAGAGCTCTTGAACAATGAGGCTTTGAATCCAAATTAAATCAAGTTCACTAGATCAATTGATGAGCATTGGATTTGGCAATGCAATTCACATACCAAGCTTAAACCCCGTTCTTAGAAACCGATTTTACAGAGAAACACTTGTTTATTTCTGCAGAAGATTATATGTTGGTGAATTGTGTGGATTCTCAATCCCTCATTATAGATCACTGGAAAACCAAGTAACAAAAAAATGGGTTTGTATATGCCACTTCCTATACCTTCTCATCCATGGGAAATTGTGTCTATGGATTTTGTTGGGGAGTTTCCTATGTCCAGGAAAGGTCACGATTATCTATATGTTGTTGTGGACAGATTTAGAAAAATGTGTGTTTTGGTGCCTTGTAAGAAACATGTGATAGGATAAGGGACTGTAAATTTGTTCTTATGCCATGGTTGGGTTCATTTTGGTTTTCCCACATCCATTATATCTGATCAAGACTACCACTTTCTTGGGAAATTTTGGTCAACTTTGTGGGAGTTAATGGACACTAAGCTTCAAAAGAGCACCGCTTTTCATCCAAAAATTGATGGACAAATGGAAGTGGTCAATAGGAAAGTGATACACTTACTCCAAGGATATTGTAATAAGTGTCCTAAGCTTTGGGATGAACAATTTTATTATGTACAGCATGCCTATAACCATGCCATGCATTCTTCTACAATGAGGTCTCCTTTTGAGACACATTTTGGTTATTTTCCTAGGTCTCCTCTAGACTTCTTTATTGGGAAAGATTCAGTAGAAGATGGATGTAATGATCCAAACAAAGAAAAAAAGTCCATCCAGGAGATCTGATTGGTTCATCAAGTCATACATGAACAATTGGAAAATAGCCAAGCCAAATATAAGGCTAAGCATGAAAAGCATTGGGTCGATCATTACTTCCAAGTAGGTGATCAAGTTTGGCTATACAATAGTAGAGAACACATTAAAGGTGAAGGAAAAAATATCAAGCCAATCAGGTATGGTCCATTTAAAATTTTGGAAAATATTGGTGACAATGCATTTTGGTTGTAGTTGCATCCATATATGCAGATGTACTTTGAGGTTAATGTCGAACTAATCTAGTTTTCTCATTTGGGTTTGTAGGATAACATGTTAATAAACGTTAATCAATTTCCTACTTAATACAAATCTCTAACCAATCTAGTTTTCCCATTTGGGTTTCTAGGATAAAATTCATTGTGTTAATGGGTATGTGATAGTGTCAATCACTAGTTCTTGAATATTTTCTCTAGAAATTGAATGCCACAACATAATTTACCTTGTTTCACTACAACACTATAATTCATTTGCATTTCCATTTATTCATTACTCTTCCGAGTCGCAAATAAACACAGCCAACAACACTTGCATTATTTTACTACAACATTGATTTTATTTTGATCTGATTCCGTAGAATCATGGGGTTAATTATTAAAGACATCATCTTCATTTTCTTGTATTTCATTGTAACGTGTGGGATTATTTTTTTAGAGAAATCATTTGAGCCTGTATGAATTAGGGTTAACCACATACAATTACATCATCATATTCATATACCTCCAACAATTCATTAAAGGTTGGGGTATTACATATAGCGAATCCACATCCAATGAAAATTAGTGATTAGTTGAATCATTTGGAGTCTTCTACAACCAACATTAATCTCTACATGAATGTGTGGTTACAATTAGGTCATCAATCAAATCCTTGTTTGATTCACTAGTATATTTACATGAATACCAATCAGTCACTTAACGGTCATTTGTCTTGCATTCCCACAGGTTGATTGTAAGATCCCCTTTTGGTATGTTGATGTGGTTTAGGAATTTTGTCAAACAGTTAGATTCCCCTTTTGGGTTGTCGATATACTCTTTTGTTTAGTGTTGGTATGTTCTGTGTTAAATGGTGGCATATTTTTCTTATTTGGTTCAATTCTTATGTCAAACAGCTCACTTAGACACATCATAGATTTGGAAGACATATAAGGGTCTTATTGCATGCAATGTCAAGACCAAAGTTTACATGTAATTTGAAAAATGACAACAATTTTATTCCCAGTTGTAACAACAACAATAAATCTTCTAACACAATCAGATATAACATAGATTAACCCAACAAATAATTACTCACTTTCTCTAGATCTGTAAGTATCCTTGCTATAGAAGACATTTGTATGTTAGATCAGCCCCTTTAAAACATCATAAACAACAACGACCGGTCCCAGTAAAATCAAACGATGCAATATGATATATTTCACTATTTCTGACCTTGAATAATCCCCTTTGGACAAAGAATAATGTACTAAAATGTATATGAAGATATGGAAACAAAAGATATCTTGAACAATAATGGACTAGCACAATGTAGTGAAGGAAATGGAGACAAATAGTGGCAGTTTGATCTGCAAGAAACTCATATGTGAACAGGAAGGGTTCGACTCCTTTCTTTCCACACAAACTACAAATCCAGCCCTCAGAATCCCAAAAGACAACCAAGGGTATGCCTCGACCCCTTCTTGAGCTACCACGATTTGTTGAAGACTGGTGTGACCCCTGTCTAGATATGTTGTTAATAGAAACAATTCCCTTTTTCTATTTCCATGGGATACCAATGTGAGATGTGCCCCCTTTCCTAATGCCACAACTCCAAGCAAGAGAATCGACCCCCTTCTTGTCGAAATTCATCTGAATCGAAAAATGACCGTGCATGAGTGATCCCGATGATGAAAGATGATAAACGGACTTGAAAATGGGGACATTATTTGAATCCTCTTTAAACAAATTGTTGAAGCGACAACAAAGTTTAGCAATCATTTTTTGAATCTTGGGAACACCTCTGACAATAATTGTCTTGAGTTGACACTAATCACATGCTAGAAACTAATTAGAAGGAGGATGTTGGGCATACACAATTTGGCATTTTCTATGAGTATGTGTATTGTGTTTTGTTGGCTAAAGATCACATCAAATCCTAACTTCAATACATATTGATGTAGTTGTTGGTTTATTAATTGACCTAAAACCAAACAACAATTAACACAGAGGCTACCCAAATCTGCTTGTAGAGGCTTGGAAGAGGGCAACAAAGGGATGATTCCACCACACAATTATACTCTGACACTTGTGGGACCAAGCAACCACATTGGCAAGCATCATCACAAACTAAAAAGGTATGACATGGTATCTTTGTTTTTTTTGGTTTTTTATTGTTGCAAGACAATAGGTCATAAGGATAGCAATTGTTGGCACTCTAGAAGGCCATGTAGCCTATGTAGGAGCTATTGTCAACACTACAAATTAAATGAATATTGGGAAGCCAAATGTTGAAAGCTTCACTCAAAACTCCATCCCAAGAAATGAACAGCGAAGAAGAAGGCATGTAGATTCAAGATCAAGGGTAAAGAGGAACTACTGGCTCCTGCAACCCAAGGAGCAACGCTTTTCCAATGACCTATTGTAGCAGGTAATGTCATCTCTATCCATGAGACAAACAACAATCTCAACTCCTTTTCAAATCTTATCTTACATCCTACAATAGAGGCATCCTTTCTCGGATATTCATCAGAAATTTCTAGATGACATCAAAGAAGGTAGACATGCAAATGTAGAGAAGACATCGAAGGGAATTGAATCTTTTGGGGACTCAAATCCTGCAAATAGAAAGATGTGAATTGACATGGATCCTCTAAATAATCTCTCTTTTTAACTTTGAAATAAAAATATAATTTTGCAAAGTTGAGTGAATAGTCCAATGATTCTTTTGACTTGGAAGATGAAACAAACCATTGTGATATTGGGATTTCCAAGGCAACCCATTAAATATGAAGGTTGTGGATGTTGATGATTACAGTTGTGTGAGACATCCTCCAGGACACAGACCTTAGAGAGAGCCCTTGAGATGGGTGTGTGGTTCCTATATGAGACAGAGCTGGAACGTAGTGATAGCCTCTCAAATGATTATCCTGTGTAACAGAGTGAGAAAGGAGATCTGTTGAGTTGGTCGTGCCTGTGGATGAGCACAAGGTGAACGTGTGAATTCCCATAGAGTTGGGTGCATCGTCATGAGACAAAGATGAAGACAACGTATTAGCCTCCTCTGAGCAAAGAGTTGAGATGATGAACTCCATATGACTCTCATGTGTAATGAAGTGGGAAATAATATTTTTTGAGTGGACGTGCCTATGGATAAGCACATGTGAATGTGATCCTAGTGGTTGAGAACTAGTGAGTGTGGTTCTCTTGTGAGACACAATGAGATAGAGATATGGACATCCCTATGGATGTGCCCCTTGTGGGTGAGCACTAGTAGGTGTATGATATCCCTTGTTATATTGTTCAAGAGTCAGACTTACCTATAACACTATTTGTAATGTAAAGGGTACAGGTCGGCCCCACCTTAATGTAAAAGATAATTAATGTAAAAGATAATTAATGTAAAAGATAATTAATATAAAAGAAAATTGATATAAAAGATAATTAATATGGTAATTATTAATTATATTTTGAGTTATTGAGGTCGGCCCTATTGTGCCAAAAGACACATCATTTGATGTGACAAGTCTTATATAAATAAAGGTGAATCCCCATTGAGGAAACACACTTATCATTTTGTCATCTCAAGATTTCAGAAGTTGTGGTATGAAATTATGAGAATTACAACACCCTCTTGTGTGCTAGGTTTGGTGATGGTGTGGGAGGTCTTTCTCTTGAGGAATATAGCAAAGGATTGGCTGGGTTTTCTTCCCTTGTTGAGAAGGGTTTCCTATGATACTTATTGTGTTCTTGTGCATGGTTATTCTACTTGTGATCTTGGTTTGTTGTAGTAGTTATGGTTCAAGTAATAGTCAAACAAAAAATTTAAAGAGGATACATGAGCCATAGCTCCTGTGAAAATTCAACATGGTGTCAGAGCAGGCTTGAAGAAGACCATTGCACATTAAAAATCGAAGGTAAAGTCTGCCAAAACTTTATTTTTAGTGTGAAGAGAAGAGGTCCGGACCCCTCTTAATTTCCTATGGTAGATGATGAGGAGACCGCAACAAAAAAGAAAAACCCCACTATGGGTCGAAGCTTCATTTTAAAATTTATGTAGTGTATGGGGAGGAGGGTCAGCTGTCAAATTGAGGTGGTCGCAGGCCTCTAAAACTACCACAGAAAACCCTTAAAAAACAGCCAAAAGTATATGGAAAAGAGGTTGGAGCCTAGGAGAAGGACCGGACCCCCTAAAGCTGGGAGGAAGGGACCTGGCCTGTTATGGGGCCCCTCTAAAAGTTGCCACGAAAGTCTGGCCTCACGGAATTAAACCATAGACATGTGCCTTCACTAGTAAAATGATTTATGAGGGACTGAGGTAAAAACTATGCCCTTTTTTCTATGGCCTTTCAAAACCTAGTTTGATGGAGTAGTAGCAGTGCAGAATCAGCATTATGTTGATGCTCAGTTAGACAAAGTTTGGTAATACTTATTATCCTGGTAATACTGGTAATACTTATTATGCTCAGTTAGATATACAAAACCATGGCTAGACATTATTAATGCCTAATCCCATCACATGCATTTGTCCATGATGTTCATTAAAACATTACTAACACCCAATGATTCCCAGTTAAAATACATCCCATTGATGTGGGCATCTAGTTTGGAGTTCTGATGATGGTAAGTAGGTCTTGGGGTCTTCTACTCGGATTGTTTATACCCACATTTGATCAGTGAGTTTTAAGTGGTGTTTTATATTAGGTGTGGGATCAGATCGCACCATATTTGGAGTAAAAATAGCATACAATTCTTCCTCATGTTCTTCACATTGCCAGCCACCTCTCCCCAAGCTTAAGTTGTACCAAGCATTCATATTTTTGATACCTATTCTATTCACACTTGTTCTTTTGTTGCACTTCTATATGCTTTACTTGCGAAGGAGGAGAAATGAGGTACATATCTGAGCAAAGATAAGAGGAAATTCTGAGAAGTTTTTAAAGACTAGTTAAGTGACATTACAGGCCCATAATAGTACATACTTGTGGACAAGTAAATTCTATGAGTTATATATATGTTGTCCATTTCCTCCATCCTGCCATCATTTGATGTCATATATATTGATGCAAGTGTTTAATGGTGGTGCTAGTGTATATCCCAACAAACATAGAATGTTGATGATGGCTTACCTAAGTGCATTGAAGATGTTACCGACCAAATTGAAACCCTTAAAATACAAATCTGAAGTCAATATGTA
Source organism: Picea engelmannii (assembly GCA_009831015.1). NCBI lineage: Eukaryota > Viridiplantae > Streptophyta > Pinopsida > Pinales > Pinaceae > Picea > Picea engelmannii. The sequence continues at coordinate 22,105 of ML781790.1, read as the reverse complement.
AGAGTGTTAGGTAGCAGCAGAAGCTACAAGGATAGCTACAACAGTGTGTTTGGAATTTTGTTAAATGTCAAACAGTGGACATGACCTTGATAATCTAAAACAGTCATAGTAAGTTGGATCACCAACAGAAGGACAAAATTGTAAATATGTGATACTCTCATATCAGTTACAACAGTAAAGGATGATGCAAAATTTGCTAGAGACTTGTATGGTACAGATGGCTACAAGGAAAAATAGAAAGGAATGTAAATTCTCATCATGACATTGAAGCAGAACCTCAATCGGTGTTCACGCTCATGTATGCACTTATATATATATATATATATATATATATATATATATATATATATATATATATATATATATATATATATATATATATATATATATATATATATATAT
>ML781789.1:2368481-2383442 GCA_009831015.1 Picea engelmannii | reverse complement strand
AATGTAAAGATTATTAATCCTAAAAATTGTATTCTTATTTTAAACATTAATTAACACTAAAAACAAATAGAAAAAAGACAACATTTATGTATATGAGATGAAACATATTACATACCTTAGGATCTGTGTCATAGAAGTGTTCGACAAATTATTCATAACCTTTAAGTTCACTAGTAGCAATGTAGCGGAGAGAATATTTTCTCTTGAACCTTCATCAAGTCGTTTATTTTCCTTTTCTAATAGAGATTCATCATAAATACCATCACTTTCCCCATCCTCATCTAGTTGAGAAAACAAATCTTGGATCATTTGATTTGTCCCATCATATTCTTCCATGGGATCATTAAATTGATTTGTCCCATCATCTTATTCCATGAGATCCTCATCTTCTTGATCATGTTCCTCAGCTTGTACAACATCATTTCTACTAGTACTACTTGGTGCAATACTCTGTAGACAGTTAGAGAGCAACTCTAACTTTATAATTACAAACAATCATGCAAAATTAGTGTGTATAACAAATATTCAAACAATACACACACACACACACACACATATATATATTTATATCAAATCGACAATATAAAAATAGATAATGAATATATAGCTAATTACCATGGGACGATATTCATTTGATCCCCCATCAATGTGCTCATATTTCCTACAATGTTTTGTAGTTGTTTCTATTAAAATTCTTACAAGACATGTAGTGCAACATTTTTGCAAGGGAAATAACATCTACCATCACCCTTTTCACCCACTTTACTTTTTTTCCCACCTCTAAGATTCTGCGACATTCTTCTGCACAAAAACACCTTTCTGAATCGTCGTTGTTATAGCAATTAGAATGTCACAACATCTCTAATTTGAAAAATATTTATAGATATTTTTTTCGTCCCAAGAGTGAAAAACATTGAACAAGTCAATGTTGACTCTATCAAACAGTGTAATAGTCAATGTTGACTTTTTCAAATAGTGTAACGGTCATCATTGAATCGTCACTCTTGCGACAGTAGCCAAATTTCGTCGCAGGAGAGACAAGAGTCCACTATCTTCACGTTCATCACTCTTGCAACGTAAATATGGTTTTGTCTCAAGCGCAACGAACGCGGGTTGGATTTATAAAAAAAAATTGAAAATTCAACTCTTTATCTTCAATTTTGCGACGAAAGGTTACTTTCGTCGCAAGTAGTCGTCAAAAGTTTTTCAATATATAGTAGTGGAAGCACTGGATTTTAATCAAGTCCTTATTTCCTGGTTTTGATATTGACTCCTTATTGTTACCCTGCTTGCTGGAACCCTTTCCTTTTCCCTTCCTTGTCTTAATGAAAAGGGCCAGGTTCTCCTCCTCTTTATCTTCCTACTTGTCACTCTTAGAATATTCTCGAGTCTCTTCCTGGATGCAATCATCCCAAAGTCTTTTCCAATCTGGGATATTCTCTCGAGCACAAAATCCTTTGACAAATGGTTCCCATGACTTGGGAAGACCATTAAATGCCACATTCATGAGCTCTACATCCTTTGTTTTCTCCCCTATGGATGTAAGTTCATCATGCACCTGTGTGATCCTCACAAGGTAGATGGAAACATTATTTGATCTAGACATTTGAATCGATCCAAGTTTATTCTTTAAGATCATCTTCTAATTCATGTTATTTATTTGGAATAATCTTTTTAAGGCATCAAACATACATTTGGTTGTATTCTTTTCATTTAGATAAGGGATTATATGATCCTTCATAGAATCTTGGATGACTCTTTCTACTTCGATGTCCTTCTTGTTGTGAGAATCTAAATATTTCGGATCTGTCGGTGGAGTAATTTCTTTATCCAATAACTCCCAAAGGTCATACTCCTTCAATGCCAAAGTAACTCTTATTTTCCAAGATAGGAAGTTGTATGTTCCATAAAATTTGTTTTCAACTCTCAATGATATTGTTGCCATCCCTAAAACCTGATAAACTTCCCTGGAAATAACTTGTTTCTAGAAAACTGCTCTTGTACGGATCTAGCTTCCCTTCAGAGAATGAGCTCTAACATCATGTTAAATTTTATTTAAACCCTAGGTATGTTTCGATACCATATTGACATTATTCTTACTCTAGCACCTTAGTACTTTGTTATCTAGTGATTTCCTTACTACAATCATATTAGAAGATCACAAAAACAATAATACACTACTGAAATATTCAACTCAATATCATGCAGCAGAAGCATAAACTTGGAAACCAAATCAAGAACACACGAAGACCATAATTTTGGGTAAATACCCATGGAAAAACCCCTGAGGGAAAAATAGTGTTGAGAATCATTTTGTTATAATAAAATTAGGGCTCTCGTAACATGGATAATGGCCCACTGATAGAAATACAACTGAACACTAAGCTGGCAGGGGATGACCTATTGTACAATTAATTCTGGTACACTTTTATAGACATCCATGACAATATTTTTTTTGACCCACTGATATTCATGAATTTCATCCCTGAGACTTGCAGATGTTTTTGACTATCTACTATGTGACCCATGGATATATATGAAAACTCCATACGAAAAAATTTGTACAATCTGAATCTTTCATGTGGATTTCTTCTATTGAAACCCATCTATGTGTTCCTTTCTTCTCTCTTATCCTTGACCTATATGATATCTAGATGAAGTTCCTTCTTCACCTATCCAAGATCTTTAACCATGGTCCTTTGTGATCAAATACTTTGTGTCAACTCCCTCAACACCTTCCAAGTATCAACAAAAGTCCTTCTTTGCCTCTACACTCTTGAATGACTCCACACTAGCAAAAGTCCTTCTTTGATATCTTTGTGTGAATATGTCTTCCTCCTTCTCCTACCCTTGATTTATAATCATGAGTTACAATATATTTTGAATATCCAAATTGATCTACGGTTGAGATTACTTCTCACACTCACTTTATATTTAGATTACATATTTCATGCTAAGTACTTTTAGCATGCTTCATAAATAACTCAGTTAACTAACTACATAATTAATCAATAAAATCAATTTACTTTAATAATTCCTTCAACTAAAGTAAATCCAAGAGTACATGGCATTGGACGATCTCCACACTTCTAGTGTAACATTCCCATTATAATACCCAATTTGATTAACGCTTATGTAGATATAATATGTGATTACAACCAAGCGATGTAATATGCAAATTATATTTCAAAGTTTTAATAATAAAATGTGTTGTCATATCCTATGGGGACATGGACAAGAGATGGGGACTGAATTAATCCACAAAAGAGTGTAGTGTCTAGGATAATGGAAAAGAGGGGTCCTAGGGGGTATTACCCTTGTTTATGGATTCAACCCGTTTTCTTGAATCTATTATTGTATATTAACCTTCCCATTTCTGATTTAGTGTTTCCAAATCTAATCATTGAATTCATGTAAGAATGTGAGTGTGAGTGGTCACATCCTAAAGTTATTGGGCACATGGGGGTTGAGTACAATAAACTTGGGGAAGAGTGTGATTCAATAAAGGTAAGTAAAAGAGAGTAATTTTGTATGGATGGAGATAGACAGAATTAATGGCAGTTTGATCAGTTTGGGGAGGAAGAGAGAGTTTGGAGCAGGTGCGGGTAGAGGAGGAAAATTTCTCGAGTGAAATTGGAGAGATTTGGAGCTGGAGAAATAAAGATCCTGGTTGTCAGTCTGGAAGAGTGGAATCATGCATGATTTGTATTGAAACAGAAAGTGTTTTTTTTGGTTTGTTGATAGTTTTCCTAGTAGCAGTTTCCATTGAGTTCCTAGCTGAGATATTCATCGCTACATGTGCTAGAAATACCTTGATAAAAAAATGGCACATTCCTTGGGTTATCCCTGATAAACGGATGGTACATCCATTGGGTTAACCCTGATAAATTAATGGTTCATCCCTTGGGTTATCCATGATAAACGAATGGTACATCCCTTGGGTTATCCCTTATAAATGAATGGTGCATTCCTTGGGTTGGGCAGGTCAAGAGGAAGAGAGTTGGTCAAAATTTTGGGATAATTGTAGGAGAATATCTATTGGGTTGAGATATTTATGAGTTGTAGTGGGAATTTTAGTGACCACCCTCTTTTTTCGATTACTAGCCTCATCTCGGGGGTGATTGGTTGTTGATATTTGGAACATTAAGTCTATGGTAGGGTAAAACGTCCATCCCAAGAAGTCGGTTGTATGATTCTTGTTTAAAGATAAGTGTTTTGTTTGTGTTGAGTTATTTACAGGTGTTATTTATGTTGATGTCAGCATGACGTGGGGGGGGAACGTGTCAGGTGACATGTATTTCCATGGTGGAAGATACATGGAGGAAGGGATCTATAATAATGGTTAATTGTTGGACTTATTATGAGTTCCTGAGTCCGTGAGTCCTCAAGTCTGTCAGTCTGTGAGTCCGCAAAGGCAAAAATGGTTAAGTGTTGGGAATTATTATGAGTCCATGAGTGTGAGTCTACGAGTCTACAAAGGTAAAAATAGCTAAGTGTTGGGATTTCTTATGAGTCCTTGAGTCCACAAGTCCATGAGTCTGCGAGTCCGCAAAGGAAAAAATGACTAAGTGTTGGGACTTATTATGAGTCTGTGAGTCCACAAGTCCCTGATTATGTGAATATGAAAAGGTAAAAATGACTAAGTGTTAGGAATTATTATGATTCCATGAGTCTGTGAGTCCACAAAGGTAAAAACGACTAAGTGTTGGAATTATTTTGAGTCCGTGAGTCCGCAACGAAGTGGAAAAATGGTTAAGTGTTGAGACTTTTTGGATGGACTTATGAAAGGAATAATTATGATTTTTTGAGTCCGTTAGTCTGTGATTCTGAATAGATGGAAAAATAATCTAAGTGTTGAAAATTTTCGGTTGAACTCATGAAAGAAATAATTATGATATAGTATGGGAACAAAACTGTACATAATTTCATGTATCTTGTTAATTATTTTAGCCTAACAAATTTTGTTGGATGAAAAGATTGCAAAATTAGAGGTACGGAAAGAACTTAGTTCTTATATGAGGACTAAAGTCATGGAATATGCTCAAGGGTCTTACATCTATGGGGAAGAGTTCAAAGGTCTACATATCAGCATGGGGAATGTTGAGACAGATTCAAATGGAAGAAGAGATAGGAAAGAGCCTGTCACTATGAGAATTTTGCATAGGGAAGTGCAAAGCTACAAGGATTTCTCTATCGATTTGGTTCCAGGAGTTGCCACAATATATAATACACCACACAGAATGGGTAAACCATAGTTGAAGGAGTTATAGATGCAGCTTGAAGAGTTGTTAAAAAATGGGTATATACACCCAATTGTGTCGCCTTGGGGAGCCCTGGTTCTGTTTGTGAAGAACATGGGCATTATGAATTCATGGTAGTGGCATTTGGACTATCAAATTTCCCAACAATTTTTATGTGTTTGATGAATGGAGTGTTCATGGAGTACCTGGACAAGTTTGTGATTATGTTCTCAAATTATATACTTGTCTATTCCAAATCAGAAGAGTAACATGAGCAACATTTAAGAATGGTGTAACAAGTTTTGAGAGAGCACAAATTATATGTTAAGCTAAGTAAGTGCATCTTTTATCAAAGGAAGATTCACTAGTTGGGGCATATAATATCAACAACAGGGATAGAAGTGGATCCTAAGAATATAGAGGCCATTAGAGCATGGACAATGCCAAAGAATGTGACAGAGGGCATATCATTCATGGTTATTGTTGGTTATTATTGAAGATTCATAAAAGGTTTTTCAAACATTGCAAGTCCAATCACTTATTTGCAAAAGAAGGGTGTGAATTTCAAATGGAATTCCAAGTGTGAGGAGAGTTTTCAATAGTTGAAAAGAATTTTGACAAGTTACCCAATATTGAAAATTGTAGATCCAAACGAATATTTTGTTTGGTGCACCGATGCATGCAAGGAAGGGCTTGGTGGAGTCCTTAGTCAAAAGGATCATGTGGTATGCTATGAGTCCCGAAAATTAAAGGAGCATGAAAGGAATTATGCCACCCATGACTTGGAGTTAGCACTGATTATACATGCATTGAAAATGTGGAGGAATTACCTTGTGGGTAAGAAATTTGAGCTAAGGACAGATGACTGTGGTCTAAAGCATTTGTTTGGACAACCAACACTAAATGCTCAGAAAACTAGAAGGATAGAATTTCTAAGTGAATATGACTTCAAAATTAATCACATAAAGGACAAGGAAAATCAAGTGGTCGATGCACTCAGTAAGAGATCTCATGAAGTGCATATTGTATCCATTAGCATGTACAAGACAGATCTGAAAGACAAAGTTATTGCAACAGCAAATTCAGATAAGAATTACTTAAAAATAAAAGAGACATTACAACAAGGAAATTTTCAGCATAAATTTAATTATTATGAACTTAAAGAAGATGGAATTCTCGAGTACAAAGGTAAGGTGTATGTGTCGAATTCCAATGAGTTGAAAAATGCAGTGTTGAAAGAGATGCACAATGTGCCATATGTCGAGAACCTAGGATATCAGAAAAAAAATTGCAGCAATAAAAAGCCATTTTTTTGGGAAGGAATGAAGAAAGAAGTGGCTAATTACATAACCAGATGTCTAGAATGTCAAAAAGTAAAGACAGAACATAGACACCTAGCAGGTTTTCTACATCCATTTCACATTCTGGAATGGAAGTGTGAATTTGTCTCAGTTGATTTTATCACTAAGATTCCCAAAACAGTAAAGCAAGATGATTCCATCATGGTGGTGGTGGATAAGTTGACTAAAGAAGCACATTTCATTCCAGTAAATACTACACACAAGGCAACAAATATCGCAGATATTTATATGAGAGAAGTTGCTAGGCTACATGGAGTTCCTAAGGCAATAGTTTCAGACAGAGATCCAAAGTTTACTTCCAATTTTTTTACAGATTTGTTCAACGGCTTTTGAACAAACTTAAATATTAGTACAACGTATCATCTAGAGTAATATGGGAAAACAAAAAGGACTAACATAATAATTGAGGACATGCTTAGAATATATGTGATGGATCGAAGTGGGAAGATTATATCCATTTAGTTGAGTTTTCCTACAACAATGGGCATCAGACCTCCTTTAAAATGAGTCTATTTGAGGTATTGTATGGCAAGAAATGTAATACCCTAGTGAGTTGGGATAATCCAATGAACATAGCAGTTGTTGGGCCAGAATTGCTAAAAGAAATGGAAGATCAGATGGCAAGGATTAAGCAGAATTTGAAGGATTCCTAGGATAGGCAAAAAAGTTATGCAGAAAGGAATAGAGTTTTCAAATATTTTAAAGTGGGAGAACATGTGTTTTTGAAAGTAAAGGAAAAGAGAATTTTGCTAAGATTAGGAAGATGCCCGAAGTTGGAAACAAGATATTGTGGTCCTTTTGAAATATTAGAAAAGATAGGGCCAGTTGCATACATGTTATCTTTTCCTGCACCCATGAGAGTGAATAATATATTTCATGTATCATTACTTAAAAAGTATGTACCTGATGCTAATCATGTCATTGATTGGAATGTGATCTAGGTGAACCACAAAGGGGATTTTCAAGTGGAACTAGTACACATACTGGACCAAAAAGGAAAAGTGCTCAGGAACAAAGCCATAGGGATGGGAAAGGTTCAATGAACCTTCTACGGTCCTGAAGATGCTACCTAATAACGTGAAGAAAACATGTAGGAAGAATACCCATAATTTTTTTACATTTTTGAAGAAGACATAATGCAAGACTCTGTTTTGAGCAACTAGAGTTACAAAACTGCATCTTAGAGTCTTGGCCAATTGCAATGGTGACCTTGATAAACGAATGGTACATTTTATGGGTTAAACCTAATAAACAAATGGTACATTGCTTAGGATTACCTAATAAATGAATGATGCATTCCTTGGGTCGACGAGTTGAGAGGAACATGAGATTTTGGTTGTAGTTGTTGTTGGAGTTGTTAAATTACAAAAAACTTATTTCTAAGTATTCTAATGTAAATTTTCATATATGTATATCGGCATAGTGTGCACAGAGGACGATGCAAAATTGTAGGGGAGGGGGAATGTAACATCCCCATTATAATCCCAATTTGATTAATGCTTATGTAGATATAATATGTGGCTACGGCCAAGCGATGTAATATGTGAATTGTATTTCAATGTTTTAATAATAAAATGTGATGTTGGTTGCTAAGGGGACATGAACAAGAGATGGGGGCTGAATTAATCCACAAAAGAGGGGAGTGTCTAGGATAATATCCAAGAGGAATCCCATGGGGGGAATTACCCATGTTTATGGATTTAACCCGTTTTCCTAAATATGTTATTGTATATGTACCTTCCCATTTCTGATTGAGTGTTTCAAAAGCCAATCATTAAATCCATGTAAGAGGGTGGGTGTGAGTGGTCACATCCCAAAGTTATTGGGCACATGGGAATTCAATGCAACCAACTTGGGGAAGAGTATGAGTCATGAAAGAAAAGAAAAAGAGAGGAATTATGTATGGATGGAGACATCCAGAAGTAACGATAGTTCGAGCAGTTTGGGGAGGAAGAGAGAGTTTGGAGTGGGTGCGGCTAGAAGAGGGAAAAGTATGGAATGTAATTGGAGTGATTTGAAGCTGGAGAACTGAAGATCCTAGTTGTTAGGCCGAAAGATTGAACTCCTACATGAGTTGCACTAAAAAACAAGTGTTTTTTTTTGTTTGCTCATAGTTTTCCTAGCAGTAGTTTCCCTTGAGTTTCCAACTAAGAGATTCCTAGCTACCTATGCCAGAGAGACCCTGAAAAATGAATGACACATTCCTTAGGTTATCCCTGATAAATAGATGGTACATCTCTTGGGATAACCCTGATAAACAAATGGTTCATCCTTTGGGTTATCCCTGATAAATGGATGGTACATCCCTTGGGTTATCCCTGATAAACAATTGGTGCATTTCTTGGGTTGGGCAGGTCAAGAGGAAGAGAGATGGTGGAAAAGTTAGGATAGATGCAGGAGAATATCAGTTGGGTTGAGAGATTTATGAGTTGTGAGGGGACTATGAGTGACCACCCTTTTTTTTGGATTGTTAGCCTCAGCTTGAGGGTGATTTCCTGTTGAGATTTGGAATAGTTAGTCTACGGTTGGGTGGAACGTCCATCCCAAGAATTCGGTTGCACTATTCTTGTTTAAAGATAAGTGTTTTATTTGTGCTGAGTTATTTACATGTGTTATTGATGTGCATGAACTCTAAATGAATGAGACTGACTTATATGTTGTTGTAATGAACGATTTTGTTGTATCTCATGTTGATTATTAGTATGCTTCAGATGCATAAGTTTTATGGTTATTACCATAGCTAAATTTGTTATAAATTGTAGTTGTGGGCTATGGGAAAATGAATAACAACAAAAGAATGGCTTTAATTAGCAGAAGTTTCATGTTATGTCCATTCTACATGTATTATTGCCTAGTTGTTAGGCTAAGTACGTTACTAAAATGGTATCAAAGCTCATAAAGAAAAAGTTTTTGTGTGGCGTGACCAACCATAGTAGTTGGGTACATACGTGCCTCATGCTACCACTAACATCAACAAGATGTTATCAATTTCAATGGAAAAAAAAATAAAAAAATTATAACTTATATATTATTATGAATGTCTTTAACTATTCTTTCCTATAAACTATATAAAAGATAAAAACAAATATACAAAAAATTATTTAGTATATAATCATTATATATTTAGTGTTTATATAATAAAATTAATTATAAATTTTATAAAAATATTAAATATGATATTTTAAAATAAAAATAATTTATAATATAAAAAAAATAAAATCTATAAATACTATTAACTAAATTTTATATAAGGATTTGTAAAAACTTTAATTCAATACATGATACATTAAATAAATAAGGAAAACACATTAATGTATCCAAGATGTAACATTGTTTGTTATACATCAAGTTACCTTACATTGAAAACTATACAATAGACATAAATATACCCATCAATATGAACAATAAAATTTCAAGATATTGAACTTACAAATTAGCTAGGAATTCTAGCCAACGCCTATTTCAGAGATCCTGCCACGGTGCGATGCTTGAGATCCGTTGCATCCGTTCTTCCACGGTTCCCTTAGAAAAAATCAATCACACAAAAAATCTAGAAAACCATTCACAACAATCCTAAAATGTTTCCACAATTATGGACGTCTTAAACCAAAATAGTTACATAACCGAAACACTAAAATTTGAAAATTTTGAATTTCTATAATTATTAAATAGAGATTTTTGTCGACTCCCGGATATGCTTGAATCTAGTAGGAAGACTCTTTCATGATTATAAGAGGTTATTACGCCTATCAACGTAATAAACACCATTATAAATCAAATCATTGAAATTTTAATATTTACCATAAAATTATAAAAGAATTATAATATGTAACAAGTGAATATTTTATAAAGAAAATGGAGAAAGTAAATAAGTTTTAAGCTAAATATTAAACAAAAATAAATAAATAAATTTTAAGTTAAATATAAAAATCTAAAAACTAAATGTGAAATCATAACATTAAAAAAATGGTAATATAAAATTTATCAAATTAATAAAAATATAAAAAATAAATAAGTTTAAGGCTAAATATAAAAATTGAAAAAGTAAATGCAAAATTATGAAATTCAAACCATTATAAAAATTGTCATTAATAAATGATTATTTTCATTAAAATACTAAAATAAAAATATATAAAATTTAGTCACATCAAAACAAAAACACTAAATAAAAAATATATAAAATTTGATGACATAAAAATCAAAGCATTAACTCAGAAGTGACAATAATATTTTTCTTTGCTTTTTAATAAACAAAAGTCAACATTGATATTTGAAAATTGCAGAATTTAATCGTGAGAACACAAACAAAAATATATAGAATTTGGTCACAAAAAAAATCAAAGCATTAAATGAAAAGTGATAACAATATTTTTCTCTAAACAAAAGTCAACATTGATATTTGAAAAACAAAATTTAGTCACATCAAAATGAGAACACAAACCAAAATATATAGAATTTAATCACATCAAAATCAAAGCATTAATTGAAAAGTAACAACAATATTTTTCTTTACTTTTTAATAAACAAAAGTCAACATTGGTATTTGAAAATTGTAACATGCCACTTTTAAAAACTTCTATATTAAACAAGTGTTGCATGGCAGTGTAGTCCTGCCACCCTGGAAGGGGAGTAAATGCATGGGTTGCAAGTTGCAGTACATGTGGTATGCATGCAGAATTTAGTATTCCCGAATTAGTTTTATTTGAAATTTATCAAAAATTATTAATGTCTGGTACATGAACGAAGGTTCAAAGGATCTAAGTTTGATAGTACATGAAATATTTAATATTTTTTAATATACATTTTTCATTTTTTAATATGCATTTTGCACCCAACAATTATGTCATATACATGAGACAGTAATTTATAGAATATTATAACATTGTACCAATATTTATAGTAATTTGTATAACGCTATAAAACTTGATACATTTTGCACGGAACAATTACGGAGTTTCACACTTTTTATGTCCACCTTGTTACATGATATACATTTTGCACCAAACACTTCCGTCATATACATTATGCATCGAACAATTCCGTCATATACATAAAATTGAGTAATTTATAGAATATTATAACATTGTATGGAGATTTATAGTAATTTATATAATGCTATAACATGTAGAATTTCCATGGTGTGAAGCTGTAAATACTGAGATGCCATGATTATATGTTTGACTATGTCAAACATATAATCAGTGGGCCAGTTCGAACTCCGTCTATAGTTTGACTATGTCAAGCCAAAAAAACATTGTTTAGGGCCCCAAAATGGCCCTAGAAGTACATAAATATGTGATGACATGAAAAATTCCAAAGTAATCCAGTTGGATTAGGTGGGTGGCCACTAGTCTCTACCTGGAATATGTGTAGGGATTTAGACAACCTTGCACCCACAATTACAAATAAGTACAAAAGAACATGTTGAACTAAAAATTGTCAAGAGGAGCCAGTTGGAATAGGTGGGTGGCCACCAATATCCACCTAGATAAGTCCTCCCCCATTATGAATAAATGGTCTCCATTGCGTTGATTTCACACATCAAGTGAGGAAACATCAGTTGAATTTGGCCCTGAGTGAGCCACTTGACATGGTGTAGAAGCTACCCTGCCTTAACAACCCGATAAAGCTCGATCCTCTGCTGGCAAGTTCCCTTGACCTATTTGTTCACTATATAATCAATGGATGCCTATTTCATGCAATTAGGGTTGAGCTCTGTTGGTGTCAGTTTTTATGCAATCTTTGAGGTGTCCAATAATGGTGGTATATATATAACATATATATTATATGTTAAATATATATATATAACATATATTACATATGTTTTTATATATATAATATATATAATACTACTATTACTTAAGTTGAGAGATGGAGTCGAAGTGCGCTAGGGTTAGGTTTGTTTCACCTCTGGTGTGTTTGGCCGCCCCTAGACGGGCTCAATGATTCCCAGTGAGGGAGGGTCACGAGGCACCTCCTACAGTCAAGCGGCGATGCATGGAAACACATGTGGGGGTTCCAGGCGCCCAACCTTTGAACCACCGCCAGATCTGCGCTCACAGCTCCTCTTTGAGGGCACATTCAAGGACAAGGAAATGGACATAGATTCAGGGAAAGATCCAACAAGTGAAATGCAACTGTGGTTACTTGGAAAATGTATTCCTCAAGCGCCGCAAGCAACGAAGTATGTCATAAGCACACCCAGGATAGAAGAACAGAAACAATACATGCGAGACTACGCCTTAGTCAAGAAATTTCTAGGGCTATGGCCCTCTGAACGTGAGCTGGTAAAATGGACACAACAATGGTGGAAGCCCAAAGGCCATTACAATCTCCAGCTTGGATCCAAAGGATTCCTCACAATAATATTGCATAATATAGAGGACAGGAAACAAATTTTTTATGGAGGGCCTTATTTCTTCAACTCTGCGAGACTTTTCCTGTGATTTTGGATGGAGAAGTTTAGCCCTGAAACAGAGGACTTTGCACATGCCCTAGTATGGATACGACTCTATTCCCTACCGTAGGAGTTCTAGCTAGATGAGGTACTGGCAGGCATCAAAAATACCATTGGAGTATATGTTAAATCTTCGGAGGAAAAAAATAAACAAAGATACACCTCCTATGCATGTATATGTGTCTACCTGAATATATTGAAGCCGCTACCAGGATCCATTGCTCTGGAATACCATGATGAAGATTGGTTGAAAACCATTTACTATGAACACATATCGTTCAAATGCAGAAAATTTCATGAGCACATGCACCTTTTCAGGGATTGCCCCCTCAACACAATAAGCAAAGATGAAAACCCAGAAACAAGCAAAAATAAGGATGGCTTCATCCCAGTAGTATGTAGATGAAGGAAGGGGGAAGGAGAAAAGAAACCCTGAACAACAAGGAATTGCCCTCCATTAACCAATTCGAGACACTACAATAGCTCCCAGAGAACATGGATGCCCCATAGGTCCCTCCTATTGAGAAAACGCAGCAAAACCCAGAGAAAGGGAAAGTTATGGATACCCCAGGTATGGTCCAAACCACTTCTCTACCTAGCTCCAATACCATAGCTATAGAACCCTCAGATATAGAAGATGGGGATGCAGAAATGGATCTCAATGAGCAGTATCTCGTAGGAGTAGACCTCGACCGTCTGGAACAAGATTACCGACACCAAAAGCTATACACCATCCCTCCATACCAGCTAAAAAAAGCACATAAAGTCTTCCTCAAATCCACAGTTGGCTCCATCGCCAGATCAAGTTCAAGTCTAGGAATACAAGGGAATAAACTGAAAGAAAAACACAAAACTCAAAAAGATGAAAAGAAAAGGGGAAGGAAATCAACCCGGAAGCTCATCCAGGAGATTGGACACTTCATGGTCAACTCAGGTCAGATCCATCTCATATTTGACAACTTTCCCCCTCTCCCCTCCCCATCCTCATCATGAAGATCATCTCTTGGAATATAAGGGGACTCAACGGTCGTAGTAAGTAGAGGCTACTACGAGAGATTATCATAGTAGAAAAACCAAACATAATGATGCTCTAAGAAACAAAATATGCAACGGAAGAAATGGATAGATTTATCTCTTGCTAGTGGAAGCAAGGGAAAGGTATCTACACAGATTCTACGAGCTCCGCAAGAGGCTTGGAAATTCTTTGTAACCTAAGCTTGGTAGCCATGGACAATTTCTTCACAACCAGATGGTCCATCTCTGTGACCTATCGACTCATTGGATCCAACAAGCTTGGATAACTAACAAATGTCTATGGACCAGCCACACCAAGGGACAAAAATGCCATAGTTTCAAATCGCTGACTCGAGGCAGAGTCAAGGAACTTCCAAGGCCTAATTAATAAGCTAGGCCTCATTGAAATAGAAACACCAAATGGCCTCTTCACCTGGATTAATCGAATATCGGGAACCCATCAGGTAGCTTGTCGGCTGGATCGCTTCCTCCTCTCTGATTCTCTCATTATGGAAGGCACAACACTGGAAGCTCGCATTGTAGCACCCATCCACAGGATGCTAAGCAGAGTAACTATTTATCTAAATACTTACACATTAACAACTTTGTTTTAGCATTATTTCATTGATTTTTTTTTATTTTTTTTTACACATTTCTTCAACATCTTCTCAATGATAAATCTAATAACATGATGAAATAAGTAGTAGGCTAACTTTAAGATTTAAGAACTTAAAACATAAGTATAATCAAAATATCAATAACAAAAATTTCACTGAAAAATACCTCTTCCTTAGTTTGTAGAAGCTCATCAGTTGTAGTGTAGTCCTGGGCGCTTCCAAGTATTCTTTTCCCGCTTGCCCAGAGTGAAACAACGGAATCCTCCCTGCCA
>ML781789.1:2308178-2349726 GCA_009831015.1 Picea engelmannii | reverse complement strand
ATTTTTTTTTTCTTTTTTTTTTTAAGTTTGGAGGCATTTTTTGTTCTTTTGTTTTAACAAAAAAACGTATTTTTGTTTTAAATTATTGTTTTCTGACCAAATTTTAATTTGTTTTCATTTCTTTTTAATTTTTCTTTAGTTTTCACCACTTTGTTAAGTTTTGTTGTTGTTTTTTTAAATTTGGATTTTGAATATATTTTTTTAAATGTGTTTGTCTTTATTAAAAAATATATATTTGTGAAGATTTTCTCTTTTATTTTTTCTCTTTATTTATTTTTTAATGTAAATTTAAGGGGGGGAAAAAATTAGTAAATAAATTTTCAAGTGACCATTTAAGATCTAATTTTGGGTTTTTTATTTGTGTAGGGATTTGTTGTCAAGGCCACAGTGTGAATTAGGTCGTAATTAGTTGTAATTTTAGCGTTTAGAAAAATCATTTTGCTTTAGGTAGCGTCATGTTTTTATTTAGGTGTTGATTTTAAGTTTTTTCTAAGCAACTGTTTTATGTTTTAAGGCCATGCTTGAAAAAAGTTGTAATTTTGACTCGATCAGAAAAATTGCTGCTATCGGTAGCACCACATTTTGATTTGGGGGTCGATTTTAGAGTTTTTTTGAGCAACCATTTTATCCTTTAAGCTCATGCTTGAAAAAAGTTGTAATTTTAACTTGGCTACAAAAAATGGTGCTACTGGTAGCACCACTTTTTGATTTGGGGCTTGATTTTAAAGTTTGTTTGAGAAGCCATTTGATCATTTAAGCTCATGCTTGAAAAAAGTTGTAATTTTGACCTGGTTACAAAAAATGGTGCTACCGGTAGCACCACTTTTTTATTTGGGGTTTGATTTTCATGTTTTTTATGCAAAAATATGGGTTTTAAGGGCTAGAGTTCTCATTTTGAGGTCACAATTCTCATTAAATTGATAACTTTGTTCACTATGGTACATTAGTTACTCATGTATCCTATATCTATTGTAAATTATTCACTCTTTGTGTGTGGGATACAGTTAATGAGAATTTTTCCATTATTTATCTCTTGCTTCTTGTTTCTCAATTTCTCTCTACAAATGTGTGCAGTATTTTCTATCTAGATATATTTTGTGCAGGTTCAACACATTTACATGGTATCAGAGTCGATAGACTGCTAAGCAAAAGCTACACCAAATTATTTTTGCAGGTACTGAAGATTGAAGATCGTGGAGAAGATGTATTATTCACCGGCTATACTTCTCATGCCACATAACTATTAGGAGTGGAAGACAAAAAAAATTATTCGATTCATATGCAGAGGCTTGTACCAAATAATCATGGCAATGGAAGTAGAACATGATTCCATTGATGAGAAAAATGATTTTCTCAATAGACAAGATATGGCCATAGGATGTATCTGCTGGTTTATTTCTCCCGAAATTCTCCATCAAGTATATGACGACTCACAAGAATCAACTCCAAATGAATTATGGAACAAATTGGACGTTTTATTTGAGAATAAGGAAGATTTCATGCAGGAGGTTGAACAAATAGAGCCAGAAGAGAAGTCATCAGAAGATCAAACATTTTACTATGAAGAGTCTTCTACACAAG
The DNA here is from genome assembly GCA_009831015.1 of Picea engelmannii. Lineage (NCBI taxonomy): Eukaryota > Viridiplantae > Streptophyta > Pinopsida > Pinales > Pinaceae > Picea > Picea engelmannii. The sequence goes on along the minus strand of ML781789.1, from coordinate 2,348,145 downwards.
TATTTGCAAAAAATTGTATTTCATTAATTGAATAGGATGTCTACTCCATTTCATATTTGCTTTCTGAATTTCACGTGGAAGATATGTGGCATGCATCTAAGGGGTCACATGCAAAAACTTTTTCATGTGCAATGCATGCATCTCAGGAGACAAAAAGGGAGCCGCGCACATCAGACTCAATTATTATATTTTTTGATCAAAATTTCCAGAAACAAAATGGATATTTGAATTCCTCTCGAGAAAATGTCCAATTTCAAAAAAAACATCATCTGAAACAGAGTCTGTGAAGTGAAGTTATGATCATTTTAAAATCAACAAAATTTCAGCATTTTTCCAAAAAAAGCCGCATGGTTTTCAAAGTTTCATCCAAACTTTATTTGGATCTTTGTTGGGCGTGTGATATGGTTAATTTAATGACGATAATTAGATCCTTTTTGGCCAAATGTGTATGTACATTTTCCTCTTTTGAAGAGTTTTGAAAAGTTTTTGTATTAAATCGTCGTGGTTCATACCAGGTAAGTATAATTGAAGTTTGTGATGGTTTTAAGTTTAATTCAGCATGATTTAATGATTCCAATGAGATAATACGCGATCTGTGTGTCATAGGGAAAAATCACATAGCGTTTTTCCATCCAGTAGCTCATCTGGTACTTCATTTGGCACTATTACAGATAGCTAACTAAAATCTTAATTTGTGGAAGCATGAAGTGGAATCTAAAAAATTCCAGACATGGGTTTTGTGCGTAATATTCCCAATTCAGTCCCTCATGGGTCGTTTCCTGAAATTCTGAATGGATTGAGAGAAATTTGTGGTTTTCAATTCGACATCCGGTAATCCATCCAGCACTTCGTCCTCCACTAAAATCATGGGCGAGTTGGCGGTTATCATATCGATGGCCAGCGATGGGAAAATCAGAGACATGGGTTTTGTTTGTGCTCGTGGCCTCTAGCTATTGAGCTTCTAACAACTCAAATTGGGTTGTTACACTGGACGATTATTGGCTCACCTTGTTTCTATAAGACATCAGCGATTAAGATGCATTGAATGTGATTTACTATTTTTAGAAGAGGTCGACCCTTCCAGTGGTCGACCTCTCAGCTTGTAAACTCTATAAATACCACATTAGTAGTCAAACAAATAGTTAGGAGAGCAAAAGGATAGTTAAGCTCTGTTTTTTCCATTTTCACACGTTTTCTCTAAAACTGTGTAAAATTGTGTTTTTCATTTTAATGTTAAAATCATGTTGCTTGAGCTTGTGATTCATCATTGAGGAGTAGCCATGACATGCTGGGGGGGGCACCAGTAGTCTGGATGAATATTTAGTCAATTAGCTTGTGAATTTATATAGTGTAATCATCATTCCTTTGATTTCCTGTTTATGATTTTTATTATGTTTATTTACTGTGTAAATTGATGTTCATAATTTAATTGTTTTAGTTCAGTTTTGCAGGTTATTATGGAGGCTAGTGTTAATATGCAATGACCTTTTAATTGATAGGAAAAAAACTTGCAAGTTTTTAGATATTGACCCTTGTGTATAATTAGATGATTGCTAGATTTTTCATATGTTGAAATAGAGTTAAAAAAGAGTAGTTAGTTTATGGTTTCTTTGGCAAGCTTCGGTGGATGGATAGTTGTTAGTTTTAGATTTCATTTATGTTTGCTTATCCAATTGTTATTTAGGTTTTTTTATTTAGTTAGATAGTTTGCTTATTTATTTTCTTGTCATATACTGAAATAGAAATAGAATTTGATTTATGTTTTATGAGTATTTCCTCTTTTGCAATTTGAATTGTTAAAATAGGATTAGTTTAGTTTACTTTATGCAATTTCTTCTCTAGATCTAGGTTGCAATTTTAAAGTTGATTATTGAGTTTAGTTTTCAGTTATGAATCTAAATAGTATGAACTTTCTTAATTAACATAGAATGCAATTGAATTAAATAGAATAGTGTTTTTATATTGTTGATGATTAATGCATAGATTGAATAATCACATGGATATGCAGGGTAGTTAATGTTGCTTCTATAATGGCTAAGTTCTCATTGGATTGTCTAATTCACACTTTTCACTTTGCTATCGAAGTCAATATTGATTTTATCCCTCTTGAGTTATCACTAATTGTCAAATGTCATTGTGATATCATAAGACACCAGAGGCATAACCATCAACACTATATTTGAGTTTTTTTGCTTTTATAGATTAGAGGATAGTTTCCTTGCTTTTGTAGATTAGAGAATAGTATCTTTACTTTGGTAGATTAAAGAATAGTTTTTTATTGTATATTAAAGAGTAGTTGTTGATTATTTTTATTGTCATGATGCTTTGAATTTAGTAGATTAAGATTTCATTTCATAAATTAGAAGTAATTATGAAGTTTAATTTAAGAATAGAGTTCACTTGCTTATTAGTTTGATTAGTTGTTTATTGAGTAATTTTGATTAGTTTAGTTGTTGTAGAAGTTACCATAGGTTAGTTAGTTGATTGCTTGCTTGTTTACTTGCTTTGATAGGGTAGTTTCTAGTCTATTTACTTGCTTTAATAGGATAGTTGCTTATTGAATTTGAGTAGGCTAATTTAAGTTAATTTGCTTTAAGTAGGGTTTTCATTTGCTTTCTTAGGACTATCCATCGATCCTTTGTTCAAAAGTTATTTAGGATAAATATTTTAAATTTCTTAATAGGGTTTGATCATTAATATTCTTTTCTTGAATAGATTAGCCCTTAGATAGCTCATTTTCTTAGTTAGACTATACTACCTCTAGCATTTCTGCCTTGGCACATATAGTGCTACAACTCTAAGTTTACTTACCCTAGGTTGACAATTTAATTAAGGGTTTTTAGTGTGTTTTTAATGCATATAGAACACCCATCATTTTTGGCACCATTGTCGGGAAGTTGTCGCAAGGTAGGAATTAGATCATTTCTAAACCTTAGCATTAGTTTGGTGGTGGAGGAACTTTAAGACTAGAGGTAAGAACCTACGCATCTGCTATAGAAGGTTCTACCAAACCCAATGATAGTTTTTCTTTTTGTTTTTGTTTGCTTTCATGAATAGACCTAGAGACCCAAAATGTAGATGCATTAAATCTAAATCAGACCTTTCAACCAAGGTTCCTTCCGACCTTTTTGGGGGAAGGAACATTCCACTCACAAATTCTGCAGACCGATACCGAAAACAAGGAACTAGCTCAACCCAAAAAGCTAAAGTAGTCTCTAAAGAGACTAAGACAGGGAGCACTATAGAACAGAAAATTGAAGCATCAATAATATTGGGACAGGGGGCAAGACTACTCGAGCCTTCCACAGAACCAAACAATACAACCTTTTTTTGCTTACCACCATCAGGAGATCCCAATTTTGAAGACATCATCAACCTTGAACAGGTGAATACTTTTTTTGGTAATTCATCCAACATAATTGTCTCTCAAATTGACATAGAAACTTTGGCACCAATAATCTCAACCGGATCGAGTAGAGTCCCGGACATCCCCTCAGTAGGAAGAACTTTCAATCAAAGGGATACCTTGTTCTCTTCAAGAATAAAACCACTTAAGTACTCTCTTTTTGGAAACCAAACCAATATGGATGATCATGGGGATCACAATAATGTAAGACATGGGGAGGAAGAAGAAGTTGGAAACCAGACCGAAACTACCTTCGAGTTTCCAATTTTGGACACCACCCCGAATGTCAATATGAAAAATATTCCCCTCTCATCATTGCCCACCTTTTAAGGTAAAAGAAGTGAAGATCCATATACCTTTCTATTTGAATTAGACATCTTGTGTAGGAGCTACAACTACTTACAAGATGCCTAGAAACTAAAACTCTTTCCTGCCACCCTCAAGGACTCTGCACTAAGATGGTTCATGGGGTTGGGAGAATCAAGTATTAGGTCTTGGGAAGCCATGAAAGATGTCTTTCTTAAAAAGTACCAAGACAACTGCAAGATCAAAGAATCGTAACGATATTTTCAAAATCCAACAATTAGAAGATGAGAATCTCGAGGATTATACGGAACAATTTGCATACATTTCCTAAAAGTCAAAATACCATGACCTCCCAAACGATGCAGTTAGGGATCTTTTCCTTAATGGAATTTCAGAAGAATACTTAGAGATGCTTAACCTGATGGCATCAGGTGACATCTCTCATAAACCATTTGCCAATATATGTGAAATGTGTAAGAATTACTCAAGGAGTAGAGATAAAACAGGAAATAATGTTCGGGATCCTTACAGTAGAAACTTAAAACCATTTAGTTCAGGTGGTATCACAAGAGAATAGATAGGGAACCTTTTAGAGAACTTCAAGACAGATATTTTAAGCACAATAGGTTCCATTTGGACACCCTAAAAATTAAAAAAGAAACAGGAGTAGGAAAATGTAGCAATGAGCATATATTGCCCAAGATGTAGGAGGAAGCATTCCTCAAGGGAATGCCCATTAGATAACATTTTAGTTTGTGGCTTCTGCACAGAGGACCACTAAACTGAGAAATGTCCATCATTGATTGGTTTATTATCCATCTATAGGGGTGGGGATCCTAGGGAATCCTTTTATACACCTAGGAGGACATGGCAGCCTAGGAACCAACCCACATACCCAGATCCACAATCTAAAGTTCCTCCCTATTATCAACAACAACAACAGTGGTACTCACCAAGTTGGAAAAACTAGTCTACACAGTACCAACATCTGTGGCTTCAAGGATGGAGAGGAGGTCATAACAAAGGAAACCCTCAAGCTCCACATGTCCCTATGTCCAACCATCCTTACCCTCAATTTCCACCGAACACTCTGCAGCTTCTACCAGGTTTTGTTCCACCACCTTTACCTCCTATTCCACAACAACAACCTCAACAATATCAGAATGCAAGCTCCCTAAGACCAATATTATTACCGGCACAACTAGTGCCCAATCCAAATAATAAATCAACTCAACCTCTTCATAAGTTGGGTTGTAAACCTCCCCCTATTCTTGAAACTTTTTCTGAATTTTCGATTGTACATATGTAAATAATTTTGAATTTTGTTGATAATCAATTCTAGATATTTTTGTAGGCATTTATCTCAGCAGGAGTAGACAGTTTCAAGGAAATATAAAAGAAGGATTTTTCTTCGAAACATTGTTACACTTGAACCTTGTTGTCTGCTAAGCATCAAATGAATAATGACTTGTTGTAATTAGCCATATTTTTGCAAAGATTTTCATCTTCTCTTTTTCTTAAGGCATTTAAAAAAAATAGTTTCTCTTTAAAAACTTCACCACTATATAAGGAAGTGATATCGTAACCATCAAGATTAGAGGTATCTCGTACAGTTTTCCCAAGAAACCTAAGTAAGTAAGTAAATTATCTTTATTAAAGAGTAACAAGGAGGTTTGATTAGCGGTTAGTCATGGAAACATCACAATAACTTACAAAATAAGAAAGTGAGTTGAGCCTAGAGATACCTTTCTGTTCTTTCCCAATGGTACCATCCATTACACACTAAAATACTTGATTATATAATATCTTTAAATAGGCTATGTTCGCTTAAGTACCCCTTACATCAGGACACTCACTAAGGAATATATATAATGGGAATTCATCCTCTAACATAAATACCATCCCAATTGAAAAAAGAAAAAAAAAATTGTTTTCAGAGTTGTCCCCCCATCTTCTTCCATAAAGAAATATTATACTGAAATCTTAAAAGATGGAGGGCCAGTCTTTGAGGGTGTAAGATGCTAACCCATCAGGATACTGAACAGGTCTACTAGCAGCGGGTACCGGCCTGTGGTATGACTAGGTAAACCCATCAGAGTACCGAATAGGCTTGCTGGAAGCGGGGCATTCCACCTAGCGAGGATGGTAATCTGACAAAAAAATAAATAAAAATTTAAACTTGTCCTGATGTACGGAATTACTTGTAGACAAAGATGACATGAAGTATGTATGGTTAAGTTAAGGTTAATGAACTCCATAAATTTTCCATTGGGAACTAACTTTGAGATTATCTTGAAACTATCTCACCTACCTCTTCTTATCTATATATATAGGATCTCATATCCTATAGGTGGGTCCATCTTCTAACCATCTCATCAGACCAATCTGTGAAATTTATCTCTACACTTAACAAGATGTAAATCTTCGGCTATTGGGAGAATTGACTAGTTTCCTATATTATTTTTTGTGAGGTTTCACAATACTTAGGTGTGGGGAAGTGGTTCATGAGTTGACAAATGAAAACATTTCCTAGAAGAAGTGATTTTTTTGTAAAAATTATGTGTTTTGTTTTCATGATACAGGCTATTACATTAGCAGTCATTTTATTATTTGAAATGCTAATCCTCTGTGTGTTATAAATTGTTGTACATAGCCTTAACAGACCACTTTATTGGTCTATTTTCATTATAGTTTTTTCATGGCAGAATTGAAATTACATGTCTTATGTGAGTGGATTGAGTAAGCATGGTGGAAAAATAAATAATAATAGAACACTCTACCTCTGCTCCTAATCACTTTGACTGTCAAAACCATTCGAAGATAGCATGCCATCCTTTACAGGAGGTAAAAATGCATTTCGCACAGAGGTGTCGGATGAAGTGCCATACGAAAATATACACCAGTAACTGTCCACAATTTCAGGTAACCAGGAATCAATGGCATTTAGTTCATGGAAATCAAGATTGAATGATGCAAACCTTAGACATTTTCATGATCAAATGTCCAAGTCAAAATACTTGAACATTGATCTAACTTCTTATCATTATAATTTCCACCAAAAACATGCCTTCAAATTCGAAATTGCTCACACATGGCAACTCATGCGTGCATGTGTGCAACCATTTCCACCCTAGGCGCACTCATAAACGAAGGATCGCACAGTTGGGTTATCCCATTATTCCTCACACTCGCCTCTGCTAATTTTCATTCGCCCATGTTTTAAACACGCTTAGCCTCTGTTCATTTTGTTCCCATGCTTAATTGTGCTCGGCCTCTGTTTAAATTGTGCCATTCCTTGGCCCGATTGCACCTATCCTCTATGAATTTCGCCCTCTGTCCATTTTTTCCACAATGTCACGATGCCCAAATGGTATGAGTCATCTTCCTACGCTGATCTCTTCGACATCCCTGAGTTTGCACAGTGAAGGGAAGTGTTTTTGCGTGCAAGATGGGGGGCGTTTTTGTCCCACTTGTAGGGCTACGATGATGGAATTTCAATACAATTTACCCTCGGTTTTGATGGAAAGACATCGTGTGTGGGGTCTCTCACCTTTGGGGTCTCAGAGGAATCCATAGTCACAGCCACAAACCTTCCAAGAGTGGGGGATAGATGGTTTAAAAACCACCAGTTGCTACGATCAAGCTATAACAGGATTTTTAAACCAGAATTTTAGAACATCTCCGGAGCTAAGGGATACTCCAAGGAGTGGATAAAAGAGGAGCTAATAAGCCCTCTCATAGTCATCACTAGGTTGATCACATGATAAGGTAGATATTCCACCTTTAAAGCTTGTCACTTTAAATTGTTAGCTCACTTTCAGTTCAATAAACCATTGAATTTTCCCTTCTACTTTTTAAAGAGCTTGGAGAATATGTCCTCTCAAGTGAGGAAGAATGTAACCAACCCCCACAATAGCCTCTTTCACCATGGCCTTATCAAACTCCTTTTTTTAGCCGAATTGGAAAAACAAGGGCAAACTTGGGATGAGTTCATTTACCAATTTGCAAACCCTCACTTGATAATCAAGACTAGAAAAAAGACACTGGATCTAAAGACTATTTCTCCATCCAAACCCCACTCTCTGAAGACTCCAAATCCTCATACACAAGCCATTTTTTTACCGGAACAAAAATACAAGAAGCTTGTTGATACCCCTGCAGCCTCATCAGGAAAAAAGACCAAGAAGCCTATTTCCAACCCCCCAATGCCTTCAACGCCTCTTCATCCTACACCCCAAAAGCTAAAAGAAGTAATTCAACAAGACTTTCCTGCAGTCCCCACAAATAGGAGAGGAGCTAATCTATTTAATAGAGGAACCTTTCGAAAGAGTACCTGGAGCACAAGAGGAAAACCTTATGAAAAACCCCTAACTACTTCAGACCCTATCCAAGTGTCCTTCGATCTCGAGAGTCCTCACAAAAGACTTAGGGAAGTGTCCATAGACGAATTGAAGCCTCAAAGAAAGACAAAATCTAAACATATTTTTCCTCATCAACCCCCTATTACTCCTACCTCACAGATGCCTACCCTATATCATAAGACCGATAGAAATTTTACATATTTCAAAGGATCTAAGCCCTCCTCCAAGATATATGATCCTTCTCCAACCATGGAGAAATTACAACAAGAGAATTTTCAACTGCTGCAACAATTGGAAGATAGGAAGACTACGAACATACATCTTCACCATGATAATGCAGTCCTCCAAGCAAAGTTGAATTCCCTTCAAAAGTTGGTTGACGAGATGACCAAATCCAATCGCAACCTCAGGGCACAATTGAAGCAACACAAGAGTCATAACACAAAATCTTCACGGCAAGAAGGAGAAGCTTCTAAAGTTGATCCTCCTCAACAAGCTTAGTCATGAGGGGCAATTTCTTTTTTTTTGCAATGGGACCTAAAAAATCTTAGGTGTGGGGGTACTTTTGGGCCCATGATATGGTTAATTTAATGACGATAATTAGATCCTTTTTTGCCAAATGTGTATGTGCATTTTCCTATTTTGAAGAGTTTTGAAGAGTTTTTGTATTAAATCGTTGTGGTTCATACCAAGTATGTATAATTGAAGTTTGTGATGGTTTTAAGTTTAATTCAGCATGATTTAATGATTACAAGGAGATAATATGTGATCTGTGTGTCACAGGGAAAAATCACATGGTGTTTTTCCATCCAGCAGCTCATCCGATACTTCATCCGGCACTATTATGGGAAGCTAACTTAAATATTAATTTGTGGGAGCATGAAGTGGAATCTTAAAAATACGGCACATGGATTTTGTGCGTAATATGCCCAATTAGGTCCCATGCCATCCATTTCCTGAAATTCTGAATGGATTGAGAGCAGTTCGTGGTTTTCAATTCAGCATCCGGTACTCCATCTAACACTCTATCCTGCACTAATACCATGGGCGAGTTGGCAGTTATCATATCGGTGGCCAGTGATGGGATAATCAGAGACATGTGTTTTGTGTGTGCTCATGGCCTCCAGCTACTAAGCTTCTGACAACTCGAATTGGGTTGTTATGCTGGGTGATTATTGGCTCACCTTTTTTCTAGAAGCCATCGATGGTTAAGATGCATTTAATGTGATTTACTATTTTTAGAGGAGGTCGACCCTTCCATTGGTTGACCTCTCAGCTTGTAAACTCTATAAATACCACATCGATGGTTAGACAAATAGTTAGGAGAGAAAAAGGATAGTTAAGATCTAATTTGCCATTTTCACACATTTTCTCTAAAACTGTTTAAAACTGTGTTTTTCACTTTAATGTTGAAATTGTGTTTCTTGAGCTCGTGATTCATCGTTGAGGAGTAGCCACGACCTGATGAGGGGCCCACCAGTAGTCTAGGTGAATATTTAGTCAATTAGCTTGTGAATTTATATAGTGTAATCATCATTCCTTTTATTTCATGTTTATGAGTTTTATTATGTTTATTTTTTGTGTAAATTGTTGTTCATAATTTAATTGTTTTAATTCAGTTTTGCAGGTTATTATGGAGGCTAGTGTTAATATGCAATGACCTTTTAATTGATAGGAAACAAACTTGCAAGGTTTTAGATACAACCCTCATGTATAATTAAATGATAGCTAGATTTTTCATATGTTGAAATAGAGTTAAAACAGAGTAGTTAGTTTATGGTTTCTTCGGCAAGCTTCGGTTGATGGATAGTTGTTAGTTTTAGCTTTAATTTCTATTTCACTTATCCAATTGTTATTTAGGTTTTATTATCTAGTTGTTAGATGGTTTGTTTATTTCTTTTCTTGTCATATACTAAAATAGAAATAGAATTTGATTTATGTTTTATGAGTATTTCCTCTTTTGCAATTTGAATTGTTAAAATAGGATTAGTTTAGTTTACTTTATGCAATTTATTCTCTAGATCTAGGTTGCAATTTTAAAGTTGATTATTGAGTTTAGATTTGAGTTATGAATCTAAGTAGTATGAATTTTCATAGTTAGCATATAATGCAATTGAATTAAATAGAATAGTGTTTTTATATTGTTGATCATTAATGCATAGATTGAATAATCACATGGATATGCAAGGTAGTTGATGTTGCTTCTATAATGGCTAAGTTCTCATTGGATTGTCTAATTCACACTTTTCACTTTTCTATCGAAGTCACTATTGAATTTATCCCTCTTGATTTATCGTAAATTGTCAAATGTCATCGTGATATCATAAGCCACCAGAGGCATAACCATCAACACTATATTTGAGTTTTCTTGCTTTTATAGATTAGAGGATAGTTTCCTTGCTTTTGTATATTAGAGAATAGTCTTCTTGCTTTGGTAGATTAAAGAATAGTTTCTTATTGTAGATTAAAGAGTAGTTTCCGATTACTTTTATTGTCATGATGCTTTGAATTTAGTAGATTAAGATTTCATTTCGTAAATTAAAAGTAATTATGAAGTTTAATTTAAGAATAGAATTCACTTGCTTATTAGTTTGATTATTTGCTTATTGAGTAATTTTGATTAGTTTAGTTGTTGTAGAAGTTACCATAGGTTAGTTAGTTGATTACTTGCTTGTTTACTTGCTTTGATAGGGTAGTTGCTAGTCTATTTACTTACTTTAATAGGATAGTTTCTTATTGAATTTGAGTAGGCTAATTAAAGTAGTTTGTTGTTGTTATTGCTTATTAGGTAGATAGTTTGCTTTTGTTCATTGTGGTGATTAAGTTAGTTTTCTTTAAGTAGGGTTTTCATTTGTTTTCTTAGGACTATCCATCGATCCTTTGTTCAAAAGTTACTCAGGATAAATAGTTTAAATTTCTTAATAGGGTTTGATCATTAATAGTCTTTTCTTGAATAGATTAGCCCTTAGATAGCTCATTTCCTTAGTTAGACTATACTACCTCTAGCTTTTCTGCCTTGGCACATATAGCCCTACAAATCTAAGTTTACTTACATTGGGTTGACAATTTAAATAAGGGATTTTAGTGTGCTTTTAGTGCATATAGAACACCCATCAATCTTCATCATTATAAGAAGAGAAAGTGGATATGTGTGGACATCCCAATGGTGCATCTACTTCATCAGATCTATGCAGACATCTACATATTCAATAAAATCTTCAACGAGAACAAACTTGCATAGTTGCGAGGTCTTCTTGGAGTGAAGGAAAGGGTTTTTTAGGAACTGTTTTTTGTTCCTTCTCATTTTTTTTTATGCATTGTAATTNCGTTCCCATGAGGTTTTCCCTCTTTCCTCATTTATTTCAATGTATCTTTTGTATTTGGTTACCTAACATGGCCTCGTTGTCAGGACCCATTATTTAATTTCACCATAGTGATGTTCAAGGGGGGTGTTGGAGTACTTCAACACATACTTAGGATTTATTTTTCCTAATATTTCCCCTATGTTTATTAGTCATTATCCAGTCTCCTAAAGTTTAGGGAGAATATTCCTCTAGGAGAATATTCTCTTCAGTTTTCACTTCAGTTTGATCAGTTGAGTGGAGTCTAGATGCTACATTGGCATTATCACCATGCAGCATTGGGATCATCACCATCTAATGTGCATTGTCCTTGGGATCATCACCAGACTAGCGCATTATTCATGTTTACATGATATCCTCCTCACTTCACTATGTTTCAGTTATTTAATTGAATACTGATAGACTAGTTAACTCAGACTAGGTGGCAGTTCACTACCGTAATTACCTTAGAGACTAGACTAGGTGGTGGTTTACTCCCGTAACTATTGGTGTGTGTCCAAATCACTCTAGACCACCACTATGGTACATTAGTTACTCATGTATCATGTATATATTGTAAATTATTCACTCTTTGTGTGTGGAATATGGTTAATGAGAATTCTTCCATTGTTTCTCTCTTGCTTCTTCTTTCTCAATTTCTCTCTGCAAATGTGTGTCGTATTTTCTATCTAGATCTATTCTATGTAGGTTCAACACATTTACAAATGGTATGATGATCAAATATTCCTTAGTTTTAGTTCCATTCATGTTTATAAGGCATTCTTTAACAAGTTCATTAATTCGTCTCTTAGTTCTAATAGCAAGTTGAACTAACCAAGAATTTTCATGCTTACATCTCTTCAATTTAAATCTTTCAACTAGCTTTGGATCTTAGCTCTAGAATCAATTAAAATAGTTATGGGATGATTATAAATCTTACCTTCCACTTCAATTATGTGGGATTGATAGTCTTCGTGTCTATTGTCTAAGGCTGCATAGATTCTTGGCATGATTTTTCCCATGTCCTCTATTGTCTCCTCCTTTTTGAAGCGATGAAAAATATTCATCTTATCTCCTCAATGAGAACATTTTTTATACATGTGATATTCTTCACATCCCCAACACTTTATCATTTTTTTTTCTTGGCATCTTTCCCAAGGTATCTATCATTTTATGATCACCTTGAGATGGGTTCCCTTACTAATATGATTGAGATATATTCCTCATGAAAGATGGATTGAATCCTTCCTTCCTTTGATACATCTTTCCTTTCTTCCTGTCATCCTAGGCCCTTGGAAGATGGTTTTCCTTTGTTCTTATCATACAAATGATTATCCTTTCTTATGGATTTCTCCAAACGCTTAGGCTCATCAAACTGAATTTTATCCTTATAAAAGGATGGCAGTCCACTGAGGAACTTGTAAATTTTTACCTTCTCATATTTGATGAAGCTTACATACTTGAGAAGTTCCAAGAACTTTATCTCATATTCATCCATGGTCATGTTACCAAGTTTGAGTTCAAATAAATCTTGCATATTATTGTCATAATATTGATCTAAAAAGTACTATTGTTGAAAATATTTCTTGAACTACTTCCAAGAAATTATTTTCTCATCCAAGTGCTTAACCTGCTTTAGTCGATCCCACCACATAGATTCCTTTCCTTAAAGGTGGTAGACTACAATTATGGCTTCTTCATTTGATTATTAGTTATGAAACTGGAAATATTTCCTCATTCCCATCAACCATGCTTTTGCATCTTCACCTTTCTTATTTTCTTCATCAACTGATGGTGGCTTGATTTTCCTCAATTCCCCTTGAAAGCTATTTGAGCCATGTCTCCTTCTATGATGCTTGACAGAATATACACTTTGGTTTCTTGTTGACCTTGAATGTGCATATTTGTTTCTGGTCGATTTCCCTAGGGAATGATAATGTTGATTCCTGCTAATACTCCTTGATCTTCTAGATCCTCCATGATCATACCTCCTATCATGAAACCTAGACACCTCCACTTTCTTGGAACTATCTTCTTTCCTTATGTATGAATCCTTGTTGACTTGCTTCTGCAACATATTTAGGATTTAAATTATATCCTCTTGATATTTCATGATCCTCTCATTATCATCTCTATAGATTTGCAGTTCCTTTTGCAAGCTTCTCATAGTTACAGGCTCCTACCTATCTCTTATTCCATTAAACTCAGTCTCATCATTGCCCATGCTGATATGTAGACCTGTAACTTCATCTTCATGTAAGTAAGACCCTTGAGCATCATCCATATCTCTATTTCTCATATAGGAACTAAGGTGTGCTTATATGTGTCTCTAATTCTACAAGAATGTGCATACAATAATTGTTGTTAGAATTAAGCATAACATAAAACATTCCATCCATTAGAATACAAGTTATTTCTTCATCAATTTATGGAGGAAATAATGCACCAAATAAAAATTTTGATTCCTTAGATGCATTCCTCTCTAAAAAAAAAATCCAACGGTTTTATTCATGCCTCAATCTGAGTTCTAAGCAAAAATTTACAACATCCACATGGTGCAATTTCCACTCATTTACTACTACGATACTCTCTTTTATCACTTTCTAAGAAAATATAATGCCCAATTTAAAATTTTGGGTTAACGGATGTCTTCTACTCCTCAAGACCTTTCCAATTCCCATTCATATTCTTAAATCTTAGCTTCGAGCTAAAAGTTATGGTCCAGAGAAGATTTGACTATCTTACTCAATTTATCACAGTATGCTACAAGTGTCTTCTTTCACTCCCAGCACATTTTCAGGTACCCATAACCAAAATATGATTTCCATGTTGGCCTCTATGGGTCATAATATTTCACTCAAATGCTCATGTGCCCCAAACATACTTTTGATCATGGAGTTATTCCCTCTAGAAGTAACTTTGGTGCCAAAATTATACACTCATTGTTTTGGCTGTAACTTCCTCATACGAGCTTTGTTTTGCGAACCATTTAGCTCATTGGATAGCTCTCTCTGAGTTATTTTATTTTAGCTACAAAGATAGAGTGTACCTTGAGTGTATTTTGTTACACTCTGTTCTTGTGGGTTTCAACTACCTAAAAATGTCATTTAAGCCCTCAAAAATGCCTCGCAAGTTAATGACCTTCAAAAACCAAAAACATTTGCATAAAATTGATTGTTTTACTATTGTAATAGCCCCTTAAATATGAGCCACTAATCTCAAATTGTGTGTAATCTGAGACATTTATTTGTGATGCATCGTCCATCAGTGAATAATGTTTTGATCCAGGTGGATATTGGTGGCCACCCACCTATTCCAACCGGCTCCTCTTGACAGTTTTTAGTTCAGCACGTTCTTTTGTACTTCTTTGTAAATGTGGGTTCTACACTCATGGGGTTGTATGAAGCCCTACACATATTCTAGGAGGATATTGGTGGCCTCCCACCTAATCCAACTAGTTTATTTTGGATGTTTTCATGTCAACACATCTTTTTGTACTTATAGGGCCGTTTTGGGGCCCTAAATAGTGTTTTTTTGGCTTGCCACGGTCAAACTATAGACAGACTAAGAGTTTGATGGTGTAATGTGTAGTTATTGAAACGACCTTTTCAACAGGATATCACGCACCTAAAACAGAGTTTGTATGAAAAAGTTACAACCCTAGGAAGTTGAGGTACCAAGTTACCCATCGGGGCCCACATGACTTTTGGCGTTTCACCTCCTAGGGTTAGGTCATTGGATGTCTAGGGTTTTTGCATTCATGAGTATTGTTAAAAATTCCTATGGAGCCTCATTATAATCATTCTTCTTAGATGGATGGGAGTAGCATCCACATCTCTTCGTATAGATCGTTACCACCATTCGAGCAAGTTGTTTCAGTTATGGAGTTTTACAGTTTCAACCTATTTCATTTATTCAATAGAAGATATTGTTCATTGGATATATATGTTTTTCTTCGTATCTCAGTGTTTATTGTATTCATTCTATTAATCAGTTTGTTCTGCTCCTAAACCTGGATCAGTGGTATCAGAATGGTATGTTCTTCGTTTATTTTTCTCTTTGCATGTCCCCGACAAGATCTGGGTACAATAAGTTAGGACTCAAACCAATTGACCCTTTGAAAGATCGGCTACACTGATCCCGACAACAACCCATGGGGGACGAAAAGAAATATGATGGAGTAGGAGATCCTCTTAAAATGTTTTTCAATGAATCCCTTGTATGAAAAAGGAATGAAATGATGGACAACTTTGCACAGATCCTTCGATGGTTTCCCACAAGAGAAGCATCTTCATCAAGTGGTCATGCAACCCCCTTCAAAGTATAGGTAAATTTTGATATTCCATTATTTGAAGGACTGATAGATGCAGATGTTGTAGATAAATGGTTGAATCTGCTCGAAGGGTATTTTTCGGTCCACAATTTTTCGGATAGGGAAAAGATTAATTTCACACTCCTCAAGGTCGTCCCCCATGTTAAGGACTAGTGGGAGACTTTCTCTAAGAAAAGGGCCATAGAGGAATATCCAATATTTGTGGTCACCCCTACATGGGGTTCCTTCTAAGATGCCATTAAAGAACAATACTACTAGTACACCAGATGGACCACCCTATGTCAGGACACAGACCAGAAAGTACCAGATTTCACCAATATTTTCTATACCCTATGCACCAAATTGGGTATCAAAGACTCTGAGCGACATCTGGTGCTAAAATACCACAATTGTTTTCCTATATACATTCAAATAGAAATGGAGTTTCTAGACATCACCTCATTGGGTATCGCGTATAGATATGTTGTCAAGATCGAGTAGAAATTTAAGAAGAAGAGGCAAGAGTTTGGATCTGCAAACTCCTCACATCCTAAGCAGGGCAAAGGAATCCCCAACCCACACAACAAGGGACAGAGTAAATATGGTCACTCTCAAGACAACCAGTCCAATCCATAACACAAGAAGGGTAATGAGAAATTGAAGAAGGACATGGAAAAATGGTGTGAATACCATAAAATCCCTTGGCACAACACCAAAGAATATTGCTCCAAGTAGTCACTCATGGCTAAGTTAAATGCTTCCAAGTCAGAGGCCGATTTTGACTCAAAATCAAATCCAGAAGGAGGGAAGCGGATTATCGATGTTGAACCCGATGCCACTGTCGCTACCACCGAATTCCATCCAAGTGAACCAGAAGAGCCATAGGAATGGGAATGCCTATTTAACTCATAGATGTGGGTAAATGGGGATCCACTTCATTTCATTGTCGATAGTGGCAGTCAGAAGAACCTGATCTCAGTAGAGGTTGTCAAGCAGCTGGACTTGCCGACGAAACCGCACCCCTATCCCTACACTATCGGTTGGCTTCACCAAGGAAGAGATCTATGTGTCATCCAACAGTGTCGTCTACTATATGGAATCAAGCCTTTCAAAGATGAGGTATTGCGTGACATTTCTCCCCTTGAAGTTTTTTATTTTCTTTTAGGACAACCATATTTTTTGAAGCGTCATGATGTGTATGAGTCTAGACCCTGTAGTGTTATTATTACTTTGGGTAGACAATTGTACATGATACCGAACATAGCACCTCCTACCACTATTTCTTTAATCTCTACTAAGAAATGCAGTAAGGTCATTTCATAGACTGAGAATTTCTTCTTCTTTGTGATCCATGCTCACAGCAAGAAGAAGGTCGTTGCCACATCCGTGACCTATACAAAAATCCTCTCTTTGTAGCAGAAGAAAGTGGACGGGATCATGGAAGAGTACAGATACATGTTCTCCTCACCCACTGGGGTACCGACACACTACCAAGTCAAACATCCAATTGATCTAAACTCTGGTGCACCTCTACCTAATGGACCATTCTATCATCGCTCGTTGATGGAAAATGATGAAATCAAGCATTAGATCCAAGAGATTCTTCAAAAGGGGCACATCAGACCCATATCCTCCCCTTGTGGAAGCCTGATTGTACTGGTGTAGAAGAAGGACGGGACCTGGTGGCTATGCATTGATTACAGAGCATTAAACAAAATAATATTCAAGAACCGGTACCCAATTCCCAAAATCGATGACCTTCTTGACCAACTCAAGGGGGAAAAGTTCTTCAGCAAGATTGACCTAAAGTTTGGATACCACTAGGTTCCCATTGAACCAACTAATGTATTGAAGACAACTTGCAAATCTAAATAAGGCCTCTTCGAATGGTTGGTCATGTCATTTGGCTTAAAAAATGCACCAACCACTTTCATGAGGTTGATGGATGATGTATTGAGACCCTTCACCAAATCTTTTGTGGTGGTATATTTGGATGACATCCTCATATTCAACTGAACTTGGGAGGATCACATGAAACATATTCAACATTGTTTGAGCACTCTGCGGCAACACAAGTTATATTCCAACTTGGAAAAATGCTCCTTTGTCATGAACAGGATCCAATACTTGGGCTACATTGTCGATGATCATGGGGTACATGTTGATCCATCTAAGATCCAAGTCATTCATGACTAGCCAGCCTCGACCACACTAACTAATCTTCAAAGCTTCTTGGGACTGGCCAAATTCTACCGACAATTCATGTTGGGAGTCTCCCATATTGCATAGGCCCTTAGCCAAGTGACCAAGGGTGGTGGCAAGGAAAAGTTAGTGTGGGGGAAGGAAAAACAATGGGTATTTGATGATCTGAAGCATCTCTTGTGCTCAGCTCTAGTACTCTCCTTTCCTTATCTACAACAACCATTCAATATTGAGACCGATGCATATGACTATGATGTAGGTGTCGTTCTCACTCAGCACAGTCATCTGATGGCATACCATAGTGAGATACTCTCTGATACTGTCTGGAAATACCCCACCTATGACAAGGAAATGTATTCCATTGTATAAGCATGTCGTCAATGTAAACATTGCATTATGTGAAAGAAGACAATCATCGACACTGATCACAAGCCTCTGCAGTTCATACAGACACAGGGGAAGCTGCATAACGAATGCCATCAAAAGTGGTCCACCTACTTGCAGTAGTTCCATATCAACATCAAGTATAAGACAAGGAGCACAAATCATGTTGTTGAATACCTTATTCAACCTCTTGTGGCTACACTCACCACCATGCTTCATTCATGTGGCCATGAGGCATCTGAGGGCCCCAACTTTATCAGCAAGATTTAGACTTCGCCACCACCTATCAGCTCTTGGGTACAGGCATGAATATCACCAATTTTCACATTCAAGACAGACTATTATGCCATCTGGGCCATCTTTTTGTTCCTGCAAGTGAACGTGGAAAGATGATTTCGGAAGCTCACTACAATCAGATGGAAGGACGTTTTGGCGCGGAGAAAATTGTGGACGTTTTGGCGTGGAGAAAATTTTGGGGCCCTAAACAATGTTTTTTTGGCTTGCCACGGTCAAAATCTAGACAGAGTCAGAGTTTGATGGCGTAATGTGTAGTTCTCGAAAATACCTTTCCAATAGGCTATCACGCACCTAAAACAGAGGTTGTATCCAAAACTTACGACCACGGGAAGTTGAGGTACCAACCTACCCATTGAGGTTGTAGCGTACCCCAGCCACCCCATGTCGAGGAAAATGCCACCAACTTCAAAACCAAACTATTATGAAAACCATATTGTAACATACCCAACCACCTAGGAAAGTTCATGCTACTTGAAACTATTTATCATGCTCTGATATACATATATATATCTAATGCAAATTTAAATAGAGATAAATATTTCGTTCATACACATATTCATGTGGAAGTGACAATAACACATACATGCAATATATACAGAAAATTCTAATAACATTCAAACATGTACCTAAACACAATATTTAAATATAGCATGTAAAATTAACATAGAATTGGTACTTATATTTTTATGAGAAGACCATCGATTGTGTGCAGACCTTCCACAAACTTCCCAGCCTTAGACCACGCTGCTCCAAGCTATCAGCAGTGGACTGTGGGTCACCTCCAACATGGGACTAAACTCCACCCAGAGAAAATGAATCCTAGGCTAGGCTGAGGCTACGGGAAGATGCACAATGCAACAGGAAGGATTCACAATGCAACAGGAAGGATTCTTTCCAAAGAGCCTACTTACGCCCACTGCTCACAAACTCTCATTCCCCACATGCTTGTCCCACCCCAGGAATATACACCTCCATTTTTCCATAGTCCATTGACTGCTCCACTTCCCTTCTAGGGATTCAGCAACATGTCAAATCAGGAATTCTCATAGCTCGGTAGTTTTTATTGGACTCCCTCTAGGAGAAATCACTTCCCTAGAAATATCTCTCACCTGGAGAGAGTTGCTCACATGTCTGACAACCTACTTCTTCAACCACGGGCCTGAAAACCCTCCTCTTCAAACCACAGTAGAAAAAATGGGTAAGGAAAGGGATGGCTCATCAATTACAGAGGTTCAACAATGGCGGAAATGGCTCTGGCTACGTGCATGTTTAGTGCGTGCCTGAACTGGACAAGAGATGGAAAGAATCGTGAGAATGAACTGATGAGGAAAGATGGCCAGACTGGTTAGAATGCTCAGAGAGAGAATGGTGAGAATCTTCAGACTATAGAATCGTGATAGAACCAAAATGGGGAGATTGAACCCCCACAATGGTGGAAATTCCCACATAAATCTGCATGCGTCCTGGGTGAAACTTGTCTCTCCAGGAGCTCATTCCTCTCCACTTGGAGTTTGTTCCTCCCCCAAAAGAACTTAGGATAACTGGGTTATTTCCCAACTTTAGTATTTTTGAGAAATACATTATAATATTCCCTTGGGTTAATCCCTCAAGCTTAGCCCCTTTCTCCTAGCCTCTCAGCCCCATCTCTTTCCCTACCCAGTGGAGCTTAGTCCCCCTTAACTATTTCTTCATGGTCGGTCTACATGCAACGATGTTTTTTTACTAATAATATGCACAGTTACATATACAAAAATAGGCTCTTTGGCCTCATCATTTAGGCTCTTCGGCCTAATAAACACATAATCCTACCATCTTATACACACTTGGCTCACTGGCCTATAAACATCATTACAATTCAATAGGGTCTCGGCCTTGGGATATTACAATCCCCTCCCCTAATTTTTGCATTGTCCTCGGTGCAACTCATTTACATAACATCAGTAATATTTTCAAAATATTCAAAAAGATGCAGGTATTTTGTCCGCATAGCATCTTCATGCTCCCAAGTTGCATCCTCGGGACCGTACCAGGTCCATTGGACCTTTACAAGACCTATGGCTCGATTCCAGAGTTGTTTGATTTTCCCGTCCAGAATGCATATCAGATGCACTTGAAAAGCGCTTTCTTTCTCCACTTGAATCACATTCCAATCAATAACATGATTAGCATCAGGTATATATTTCTTAAGAAATGATACATGGAATACATTATGTATAGACATAGATGCAAGTAATGCAAGCATGTAAGCTACTGGTCCAATCCTATCCAGTATTTCAAACGACCCACAATATATGGATTCCAACTTGGAACAGTTTCCCAACTTCAGGGAACTTATGTTGGCTTTTACGTTCAAGAAAACATGATCACCCACTTTAAATTCCCTATGAGTTTTTCCTTTGTTAGCATAGTTTTTCTGCCTGTCTTGGGTAGCCTTTAAATTTTGCTTAATATTCAGCATTTGCTCTTCCATTTCTCTAAGAAACTCTGGCCCAACTACTTCTCTATCAGTTGGGTTGTCCTAGCTTACTGTTGTGTTGCACTTTATTACATAAAGTGCCTCAAATGGGCTCATCTTTAGTGATGCTTGATACCCATTATTGTAGGCAAATTCTACCAAGTGTAGATATTCTTCCCATTTAGATGGTTTCTCCATCACATACATCCTTAGCATATCCTCTATCACTTGGTTCACTCTCTTAGTTTTCCCATCAGACTTGGGATGATAAGTTGTGTTGAAGTTCATATCTGTTCTAAACCCTTTGAATAACCCCTTCCAAAAATTTGAGGTAAAATTTGGGTCTGTGTCAGACACAATAGTCTTGGGTATGTCATGAAAGTATGCTACTTCTCTCATATAGATATCAACAACATTGGTTTCCTTGTGAGTAACCTTTATAGGAATGAAATGAGTAGCTTTAGTAAGATTTTCCACCACCACCATGATAGCATCATGGTGCTTGCTTGTTTTGGGAAATTTGGTGATGAAATCCATTGTCACCACTTCCCACTTCCACTCAGGAATGGGTAATGGTTGCAGAAACCCAGTTGGGTGTCTATGCTCAGCCTTGACCCTTTGACACTCCAAGCATTTAGCAATGTATTCAACAATCTCCCTCTTCATGCCTAGCCAATAATATTGGCTCTTGGCATCTACAACTATTTTATGATATCTTGGGTGTCCTGCATAAGGTACATTATGAATTTATTTTAAAATTATACTCCTCAATTCAAGAGAATTGGGTACATAAACCTTGTTCCTGTACAGAAGAATTCCATCAATTACCAATTCATAGTCTTCAATTTTTTGTTGCATTTTTCCTTGCTGCAATTTCGTTACCAATTCCATGTACTGCAAATCTGCTTTTGCAGCCTAAAAAAAAAAATCCTTTAAGATCCATTTGATACATGCTAATGGTTGTAGCATGCATTTCATGCACTCTCCTACTAAGTGCATCAGCCACTTTGTTCTCCTTTCCTTTGATGTGATTAATATCAAATTCGTACTCATGGAGGAATGCCAACCATCTGCTCTACCTAGCATTCAAAGTTGGATGATCAAACAAGTATTTCAGACCATTATGGTCTGTCCTCATATCAAACCTCTTTCCCATGAGGTAGTCCCTCCACTTATTCAAGGCATGCACTATGGATACCAACTCTAAATCATGAGTGGCATAGAGCCTTTCATGCTCTTTCAGTTTTCTGGATTCAAAATGTAACATTCCCGAACCTCAACCTCTCTCGGGTAACGCTACCTAAAAAATTGTATCTTTGTTTTTCTTCTCTGATACCATTTTGTGACTGTTCCCAACCTTAAACCAACAAGACAGTACATTCCACCGAATAATTTTGCGGAAATATTCACATATAAAACTTGACAGGAATAAATAGAGATAACATCTTATATTCATATTTATTTATATACATATCTATCTAATGTAATTTAAACAGCTATAGCATTCTTTTGATGCACCTATTCATGCAGAAGCGACAATAACACATACCAATATTTAACAAATGATTTGTGTTATGTTATCACATAACTTAATGTAGAAATAATAGTAAAAGCATACATGCAGTAATCATAGACAGAACCAAAAATATAACAACATATACAGGAAATACTCATCAATATAGCATGTGCAAATACACAGCATGTAAATGAAAAAATAATTGCTACTTATCTTTTAATTGATTACTATCAACTGCATACAGTCCTTCCATGACCCTCCTAGCCTTAGACCACATTGCCCATCATGCTCAGCAGTGGGTCACCCTCGAGCTGGGACTAAACTCCACCAATAAGGCATTCCTAGGCTTGGCAAGGACAATAGGAAAGTCGCACAGATCAACAGAAAGGATTTTCTCCCAGGAGCCACTTATGCCCATGGCCCACACCCCCTCATTTCCCACACGCATGTCCCACCCTAGGAGTGTACAACTTTACTATCACAAGTCCATCGGTTTTCCACCTCCCTTCCAGGGCTTTAGCAATAGGCTAGATTGGAAGTCTCAGAGTATTGTAGCTACTATGGGACTCCCTCCAGGAGAACTCATTTCCTCAGCACACTCTCTCACCTGGAGAGAGTTTCTCACAGGCCTGACAACCTGTTTCTTCACACTCACTCCTCAACACACAGGCAAGGTGAAGGCAACAATTGAAAATGGGTAAGGGTGCAGAATATAGAAGTAAGTCATGCTCACCCAAGGAATTGCGTTGGAAGCAACAGCTAACCGTTAAGACACAACACGGGCTCAAGAAAATACAAGTGCATCGAGCTTCAAAGGAAATACACAGGATAACTCAAGTATGACTGTAGGTTTCCATGGTGCGTTCTTGTTCAGAGGTCAATAATGGAGGTCATGCTTAGTGCATGAGTGTGTGCATGCATCAATGAGGAGTATGGCTTCCGACAGAGTGGTGACCCTAGAGAGAATCATGAGGATGGTGAGAATGGTGAGGGAAACCCCAACGAGATGTGTTTCCCAACTATAATTGCATGCATCTAGGTTGACACATGTCTTCCTGAAGATGCATGATCTCCACTTAACACTCGTTCCCCTTACCCAGGAACTTAGGACAACACAGTTATGTCAAACCTTAGCCTCTAGGAAATAACAATATAATATTATTCCTTTAGAGGTAAGACCTCTAGTTTAGCCTCTATTCCTAGACACTTATCCCCTTCCCTTTCCCTACCTAGTGGAGCTTAGTCCCCCATAACTCTTTCTTCGTGGAGGGTCTACATGCAACGATGTAATTTTATTAATGATGTGAGTATTTACATATACAAAATCAGGCTCATTGGCCTTAGCATATGGCTCTCCAACATAATAAACACATAATTATAATGGATTATAAACACTTGGCTCACCAGCCTATAAATATAATTACAATTCAGCAGGGGCTCAGCCTTGGGGTGTTACAATCCCCTCAACTTATTTTTTCACTTTCCTCAGTGCAACTTATTTACACATCAACAACAATATTTATAAATCTTCAAAAATATGTGGGTACTCTGCCCACATAGCATCTTCATGCTCCCATGTTGCATCCTCGGGACTGTACCAGGTCCACTGAATCTTTACAATATTTACAACTTGATTCCATAGTTGTTTGTTCTTCCAGCCCAGTATGCGCACAGGTTTCACTTGCAAACCACCTTCTTTCTCCATCTGAATCACATTCCAATCAATCACATGATTAGCATCAGGTATATACTTCTTGAGCAATGATACATGAAATACATTATGAATAGTCATGGATGTAGGAAATGCAAGCATATAAGCTAATGGACCAATCCTCTCTAGGATTTAAAATGGCCCAGAATAGCGAGTTTCCAACTTTGAACAATTTCCCAACTTCAGGAGCTTCTGTTGGCATTCACTTTCAAGAATACATGATCCCCTACTTTAAATTTTCTATTCTTATCGACATAGTTTTTCTTCCTATCTTGGGCAGCCTTTAAATTATGTTTAATCTTCAACATTTTCTCTTCCATTTCCTTGAGAAACTCTGGCCCAACCACTTCCCTATCATTTGGGTTGTTCCAGCTTATTGGGGTGTTGCAATTTCTGCCATAAAGTGCTTCAAACAGGCTCATCTTCAGTGATGATTGATACCCATTGTTGTAGGGAAATTCTACCAAGTGTAGATAATCTTTCTATTTAGATGGTTTGTCCATCACATACATTCTTAAAATATCTTCTATCACTTGATTCACTCTTTCTCTTTGTCCACCAGACTCAGGATGATAGGTTGTGATGAATTTCAAGTTCATTCTGAACCCCTTGAATAATCGTCTCCAAAACTTTGAGGTAAAATTTGGGTCTTTGTCAGAAACAATTGTCTTGGGAATATCATGCAATCATGCTACTTCCTTCATATAAATATCAGCAACATTATTTGCCTTGTGAGTAGTCTTCAATGGAATAAAATGGGCAACTTTAGTAAGCTTTTCCACTACCACCATGATTGCATCATGTTGCTTTCTTTTTCTGGGCAATCCTTTGATGAAATCCATTGTCACCACTTCCCACTTCCACTCAGGGATATTTAATGGCAGCAGTAAACCATCTGGGTGTCTATTCTCAGCTTTTACCCTTTGAAACTCCAAGCATTTGGAAATGTACTCTGCAATTTCTTTCTTCATACTTGGCCAATGGTAATGGCTCTTGACTGCTGAAACTATTTTTTGACATCCTGGGTATCCAGCATAAGGAACATTATGCATTTATTTCAAAATCATGCTCCTCAATTCCAGATAATTTGGTACATAAACTCTATTTTTGTACAAGAGAATTCCATAAATTCTCAATTCATAATCTTCAGCTTCATGTTGCATTTTACCTTGTTGCAATTTAGTTACCAATTCCATGTACTGCAAATCAAATTTTGCAGCCTCATAAATTCTTCCTTTAAGATCCTTCTGATACATGCTAATAGTTGTAGCATGTATTTCATACACTCTCATGTTGAGTGCATCACCCACTTTGTTCTCTTTTCCTTTGGTGTGCTTGATATCAAAGTCATATTCACAAAGGAATTCTAGCCATATGCTTTGCCTGGCATTCAATGTAGTCTGATCAAAGAAATACTTCAGACCATTATGGTCTATCGTCAAATAAAACCTATTTCCCATGAGGTAGTGCCTCCACTTATTCAAAGTGTGCATTATGGATGCCAATTCCAAATCACGAGTGGCATAGAGCCTTTCATGCTCTTTTAATTTTATGGACTCAAAACATATCACAAGTCCATTCTGACTAAGGACTCCTCCTAGTCCTTCTTTGCATGCATCTGTGAAAACCAAAATATCTTCATCTGGATCTGCAATCTTCAGAATTGGAGCATGGTTTAACAGTTGCTTCAATTGTTGGAATCTCTCTTCACATTCCTCTATCCATTGAAACTTCTTCCCTTTCTTTTGCAAGGAAGTGATGGGATGAGCTATTCTCGAAAACCCTCCAATGAACCTTCTGTAGTAGCCATCTAGAGCCATGAAGGATCTGACTTCTGTCACATTTTTAGGTGTTTTCCACCCTTTAATGGCCTCAATCTTTTCAGGTTCCACTGTTATCCCTTCTTCAGATATGATATGACCCAAATAGTGAATTATGTTTTGATAAACTGAGCACTTGCTCAATTTGGCATACCATTGATGCTCTCTTAGTACTTGCAATACCATACTCAAATGATGCTCATTCTCTTCTTCTGACTTAGATTATACAAGGATTTCATCCAAAAAGACAACGACAAACTTGTTTAAATATTCTTGGAAAACGCCATTCATTGAGAACATAAAAATAGCTGGTGCATTTGATAACCAAAATGGCACCACTGTGAACTCATAATGACCATACCTTGTCTTGAAGGTGGTCTTTTTGATCTCTTCCTCTTTAATCCTTACCTAATGGTATCATGACCTGAGATCTATCTTTGAGAATATTATAGCATCTTTCAACTGATCGAAGAGATCATCAATCCTTGGTAGAGGATACTTGTTCTTTATAGTCACTTTTTTCAACTATTTGAAATCGATGCAAAATCTCAATGTCCCATATTTATTCTTCAAAAACAAGCCTAGGGAACCCTAAGGTGACACACTTGGGCATATATACCTCTTCTTCATAAGTTCTTCCAGCTGCATTTGCAGTTCCTTCAACTCTAGTGTACTCATTTTGTAAGGAGTCTTTGACACTAGAGTTGTTCCAGGCATTAAATTAATAGAGAAATAAATATCTCTCTTTGGGGGTAGTCATGATACCTACTTGAACACATATTCAAAATCTTCCAGGACCGCATGATCCTCCAATTTTGGCACCTTATCCTTATATGATTCCTCCATATGGGCTGCAAATATTTGACAATCCTTCCTGTAACACTTTTTCAGTTGTATTGCTGAAATTTCTCTGGCAGTAGCTGCCCTAGGAATTCCTTGAACTATTCTCTGATCTCCTTCCTCATCTAGGCAAGTTAATGTCTTGTTATGACAGTCTAACATGGCATGTTGTTGGTCCAGTCAATCCATACCAATTAGGAAATCATATGATCCCAAAGGCAAGATGTTCAAATCTGCCTTGGTATTCAATCCATTCATGCCCACTGGATATGATTTAACCAACTCAACAAATTTCCTCTTGGCTCCTGTAGCCAGCTGCACCAGCCAATATTTCTCATGCTTGTTTCTTGGAAAAATAAATCTTTCCACAACTTTAGGATCTATATAGCTATGACTAGCTCCTGAGTCTATTAAAATAGTAAAGGCATGGTTATTGATCATACCTTCAACTTCAATGATGTGTAATTGAAACTCAACTTTCTTTTTGTTCAGGGCTACATAGATCCTTGGTACTCTTCTTCCCATGTCCTCTATCATTTATTCTTGTGGAACATTGTGAACAACTCTCACTTTGTCACTTTTGTGAGGACAATCTCTATGTCTATGATCTCCTTTACAATCCCAACATTCCATAGGTGTCTTCCTTGGCCTTTTACCACCTACTTCAGCCATCCTGGGCTCTCTCAAAACTAGTTGTCCTTGAGGACTATTTCTGAAAAATGGTGGCTTGTTCCCCTTTTGCCTCTGCTCCCTTTTAAACTTCTTCTTGTCAACCCAATATTTTTGGAAAGTAGGATTTCCTTTTTGTTGATCAAATAAGAATTTTTCTCTCCTTATGGTTTCTTCCATTGTCTTAGGATCATCATACTGGATCTTGTCACTGATGAAAGATGGAAACCCACTCATATACCTTTGAATCTTAACTGTCTCATCCTTGATGAATGGGACATACTTCAACAACTCTAAGAATCTTATTTCATACTCATCAATGGACATACTTCCCAGCTTGAGTTCAAAGAACTCTTTCATTTTCTTGTCATAATACCTCTTAGTTAAGTACTTCTTTTCAAAATTCCTCTTGAATTCCCTCCATGTAACATTCTTCTCTCTGATGTGCTACACTTGCACGAGTTTATCCCACCATATGGATGCCTTTTATTTTAGCTGATAGATGGAAATTATTCCTTCTGCATGAGAAGAGTAATTCTATAGTTGGAAATATTTTTTCATGCCCACCAGTCATGCCTCAACATCTTCCTCCTTCTTGTGCTCTCCATCAAAAGTAGGAGGTTTGATCTTATTGATTTCTCTCTTCATTTCATCCACTTCAGATCTCCTGTGCTTTCTGGTAGGAGATGGACTTGAAATGTTGTGAGATCTCTTATGGGAATGATTTTGGGAGTGTTGGTCATGTCTGCTACCACTTTGTTCTCTCCTTTTTATATCAGGGGACATATGGCTTCCTGATTTGCTAGATCCACTTTCCTTATCCAATTTCTTTTCAATTCTTTCTAGTCTCCACATCAGCCTCATATTGAAGTCTCCCTGCTGCTCCCTGGCTCTCATTAGCATTTTGTTATCTTCCTGGTGAATTTGGACATCCTTTTGAAAATTCTTAATGATTTTCATCATGCTCACTTCTTTATCTATTTCTTCTCCATGCCCATTGGAGTTTGTTCCTTAAATTCCCAAATGGACATATATTCCTCTAACTTCATCCTCCAAACTGTAAGCATCCTTTTCCTCCTCCATTTCTCTACACTATGCGACAACTCGGTTCGGATCTGTCAATTGTTAACTCTGCAAAAATGTGTAGTCAACCAAATTTTTTTCAGCCTATCAGTCTTTAATAATTTTCCAGAGTAACTTAAGAATCTGATTCAACAAAAAGAATATCAGACTCCATTTTTGGTGGGTATTAATCTATCAAGAATCCCCACGATTCTATCTCTAAGCCATGTTCTATTCTGCAACAATTCACCATTTGGCACTAGCCCCTTTTCTTCATTCCTTAACTCGTATGTGACCACAGCTGGGACCAAGTTCTAAACCAACATGTGATTACTATGTGCTTCATAATTTTTGGCATCCACAACTGTCAACAGTCATGATGACTTCGATGCTTCGGGCTTCGAGAGTTCTCAACCCATGCGACCTCACTTTCCCTGAAGTAGCTATCCTCTGCAGGTTCTTAACTCACTAACATGTGGCACACATCCCATGTGTTTGCAGCATCCTTGGTGACATCAACGGGCCACGTCACTTCAATACTTCAAGACTTCGGAAGGATTCACCTTAGCACACCTCGTTTCTCCTGAAGTGTTGAGCTCTCAAATACGTTTATCTGTCATTGTGCCTTACCTCTTTCTCTTGGCTTGATCTACGGCTCTGATATGACTTCAAACAATCCAACAGTCAATCAATTTTCCCCAGATCTACGGTGTAGATCCTCTTTGGAACTTTGGAACTTCAGGCTTTGGCCCCCTTTTCTTATAACAGATAAACTTCGTCGAATTCACGAAATCTGAAAGACTTAGGGTTTAACTTTCCTGCACCTTTTCTAAATCCGACGACTGTGAAGGATCTTCCTTCTTCCGAATAGATCATATGGCCCAATTCAAAACTTGTGGCCCAACCCATCAGTTGTTTTTTATTCCTTCTCTACTGCCATTCCATAAACCCTTATATCTCCTGAGCTTCATAACATGACCAAGGTATTCTCTAGGCACACAGGGACGCTCGGTACTTCAAATTTTGTCCCTTTCGACAATAATTCACTCTGAAATATTTGTCTTGTTAACCACTTTCATGGCCCATCCAGGCTCAATGTTTAAACCTTCGCTCTGATACCATTTTTTAACGTCCTCGAACCTCAAACTCTATTGGGTAATGCTACCTAACCAAGTGTATCTTTGTTTTTCCTTCTCTAATACAATTTTGTAATGTCCACGGACCTCAACCTCTGCTAGGTAACACTACCTAAACAACTGAATATTTTTTTTTCTTCTCTAATACCATTTTTTGACCATTCCCGACCTTAAACCAACAGACCAAGATATGCCATCGAATAATTTTGTGAAAATATTCACATATAAAACTTGACAAGAATAAAATAGAGATAACATCTTATATTCATATATATTTATATACATATCTATCTAATGTAATTTAAACATCTATAGCATTATGTTCATGCACCTATTCATGCAGAAGCGACAATAACACATACCAATATTTAACAGATGATTTGTGTTCTATTATCACATAGTTTAATGCAGAAATAATAGTAAAAGCATGCATCCAGTAATCAAAGACATAACCATAAATATAACAACATATACAGGAAATACTCATCAATATAACATGTAAAAATACACAACATGTAAATGAACATAGAATTGGTACTTATCTTTTAATTGATGACCACCAACTACATGCAGAACTTCCATGAACCTCCCAACCTTAGACCACACTGCTCATCACGCTCAACAGTGGGTCACCCCCGAGTTGGGACTAAACTCCATCGGCAAGGGATTTCTAGGCTTGGCAAGGACAACAGGAAAGTCGCAGAGATCAACAAGAAGGATTTTCTCCCAGGAACCACTTATGCTCACAGCCCACAAACCCTCATTCCCCACACACCTGTCCCACCCCAGGAGTGTACACCTTCACTATCACAAGTCCATTAGTTTTCCACCTTCCTTCCAGGGCTTCAGCAACATGAGGTTGGACTGGAAGTCTCAGAGTATTGTACCTGCTACGGGACTCCCTCTAGGAGAAATCACTTCCTCAGCACCCTCTCTCACCTGGAGAGAGTTTCTCATAGGCCTCGCAACCTTTTTCTTCACACTCGCTCCTCAACACACAGGCAAGGTGATGGAAACAACCGAAAATGGGTAAGAATGTAGAATATGGAAGTAAGTCATGCTTAGCCAAGGAACTGTCTTGGCAGCAACAGCCAACCGTTAAGACACAACATGGTCTCAGAAAAATATAGGTGTGTCAGGCTTCATAGGAAATACACAAGATAACTCAAGTATGACTGCAGGTTTCCACGGTGCGTTCTTGTTCAGAGGTCGATAATGGAGGTCATGCTTAGTGCATGATTGTGTGTGCGCATCAGTGAGGAGTATGTCTTCCGGTAGAATGGAGAACCTAGAAAGAATCATGAGGATGGTGAGAATGGTGAGGGAAACCCCAATGAGATGTCTTTCCCAACCATAACTGCATGCGCCCAAGTTGACACATGTCTTCCTAATGTTGCATGAGCTCCACTTAACACTTGTTCCCCTTCCCCGGGAACTTAGGACAACATGGTTATGTCAAACCTTAGCCTTTAGGAAATAACAATATAATATTATTCCTTTAGAGGTAAGCCCTCTAGCTTAACCCATATTCCTAGACACTTAGCCCCTTCCCTTTCCATACCTAGTGGAGATTAGTCCCCCATAACTCTTTCTGCATGGAGGGTCTACACGCACCGATGTAATTTTATTAATGATGTGAGTATTTACATATACAAAATCAGGCTCATTGGCCTTAGTGTCTGGCTCTCCGACCTAATAAACACATAAGTCTTCCATATTATAAACACTTTTCTCACCATCCTATAAACATAATTACAATTCAGTGGGAGTTTGGCCTTGGGGTGTTACACAAAACATATCACAAATCCATTATGGCTAAGGACTCCACCAAGTCCTTCTTTGCATGCATCTGTGCAAACCACAAAATATTCATTTGGATCAGCAATACTTATAATTGGAGTGTTGGTTAACAACTTCTTCAATTGTTGGAATCTATTTTCACATTCTGTTGTCCATTGAAACTTCTTCCCCCTCCTTTGCATGGAAGTGATTGGGTGAGAAATCCTCGAAAACCCTGCAACGAAACTTCTGTAGTATCCAGCTAGACCCATGAAGGATCTTACTTTTGTCACATTCTTAGATGTTGTACACCCATTAATGGCCTCAACCTTTTTGGGGTCCACTACTATCCCTTCTTCGGATATGATATGCCCCAAATAGTGAATTATCTTTTGATAAAATGAGCACTTGATCAAGTTGGCATACATATGGTGCTCTCTTATCACTTTTAACAACATCC
The DNA here is from genome assembly GCA_009831015.1 of Picea engelmannii. NCBI lineage: Eukaryota > Viridiplantae > Streptophyta > Pinopsida > Pinales > Pinaceae > Picea > Picea engelmannii. The sequence goes on along the minus strand of ML781789.1, from coordinate 2,316,088 downwards.
TCAAATGATGCTCATGTCCTTCTTCTGACTTTGAATACACAAGGATGTCAACTAAAAAGACAATGAAAAACTTTTCTAAGTATTCCCAAAAAACACCATTCATCAAACACATGAAAATAGCTGGTGCATTTGATAATCCAAATGGCACCACTGTGAATTCATAATGACCATAACTTGTCCTGAAGGTGGTCTTGCTGATGTCTTCATCTCTGATCATTACTTGATGATATCCTAACCTGAGAACAATCTTTGAGAATATCTTTGTATCCTTTAACTAATCAAAGAGATCATCGATCCTTGGCAAAGGATACGTTTTCTTTATAGTCACTTTGTTCAATTGTTTGAAATGGATGCACAATATCAATGTACCATCTTTATTCTTCACAAACAAGACTCAGGCACCCCAAGGTGACACACTTGGGCTTATATACCCCTTCTTCAAAAGATCTTAAAGCTACATTTACAACTCCTTCATCTCTGGTGTACTCATTTTGTAGGGATTCTTTGATATTGGAGCTGCTCCAAGCATCAAATTTATAGAGAAATCAATATCTCTCTTTGGGGGTAGTCCTAGTATCTCCTTAAACACATCTTCAAAATCTTTCAGTACTACATGATCCTCTATATTTGGCACCTTATCCTTAGGTTTTTCCTCCATATGGGATGCAAACATTGGCATCCCTTCCTATAACACTTCTTATCTGCATTGTTGAGGTCTCTCGGATAGTCACTGCCCTAGGAATTCCTTGGACTATTCCTGGGTTCCCTTCCTCATCCAGGAAAGTAAATGCCTTGTTATGACATTCTAAGACAACATCGTGTTGGTCCATCCAATCCATACCAAGTAGATAGTCATATGAACCCAATGGCAAGATGTTCAAATATGCCTTGGTACTTCTCCCATTCATGTCCACTGGACATGATTTAACCATCTCAACAATTTTTCTCTTAGCTCATGTAGCTAGTTGTACCAGCCAAGATTTCCCATGCTTGCTTCTTTGCAAAAGAAATCTTTCCACAACTTTAGGATATATGTAACTATGACTAGCTCCTAAGTCTATTAAAATAGTAAAATCATGGTTATTGATCATACCTTTAACTTCAATCATGTGTGATTGAAACTCAACTTGCTTGTTGTCCATTGTTGCATAGATCCTTGGTACACTTCTGCCAATGTCCTCCACTATTTCAGCTTGTTGTACATTGTGGACGGTTCTCATTTTGTCACCTTTGTGAGGAAAATCTTTATACTTGTGGTTTCCTATACATCTCAAACAATGAATGGGTGTTTTCCTTGGCCTTTTCCCACCTACCTCAGCCAGTCTAGGTTCTCTAAAAGATGGTTTTCCTTGAGGATTGTTTATGAAAAATGGTGGCTTATTTCCCTTCTTCCTTTGTTACTTCTTTAAATTGTTCTTGTCCTCCTAAGCCTTCTGGAAAGTAGTCTTTCCTTTTTATTGATCATATAAAAACTTTTCTCTCTCCTTATAGTTTCTTCCTGAGTCTTGGGATCATCATATTTGATTTTATCATTGATGAAAGATGGAATCCCACTCAAGTACCTTTGAATCTTCACTGTCTCATCATTGATGAAGGAGAGATACTTCAACAACTCTAAGAATATCATTTCGTATTCATCAATAGTCATGCTGCCCAGTTTAAGTTCAAATAACTCTTTCATATTTTTATCATAATACCTCTTGTTTAGGTATTTCTTCTCAAAATGCCTCTTGAATTCCTTCCAAGTCACATTCTTCTCCTTGAGGCATTTCACTTGCACAAGTTGATCCCACCACATGGATGCTTTTCCTTCCAGTTGATAGATGGAAATTCTTCCCTCAGCATGAGAATAATAGTATGCAATTGGAAGTACTTCCTCATGCCTAGAATCCATGTCTCAACATATTCATCCTTCTTGTGCTCTCCATCAAAAGTAGGAGGTTTGATCTTATTCATTTCTCCTTTCAACTCATCCACCCCATGCCTCCTATGCTTCCTGATAGGGGATGGAATTGATTTTTTGTGTGATCTTTTATGAAAATGCCTTTGGGAGTGATGGTGATGTCTGCTACCACTCCTTGATCTTCCTTTCTTCTCAGGGGTCTTGTGGCTTCCTGATCTGCTAGAGCCACTCTCCTTATCCAACTTATTTTCAATTCTTTCCAAGCTCTCAATTAAGTTCATGTTGAAGTCTTCATGTTGTTCCATGGCCTTCATAATCCTCTCATTATCAACCTTCTAGATTTGGACATCTATCTGCAATTTCTGAGGGTCTCAACCAGATTTATGTCTTCCTTCTTTTCTCCTCCATGTCCATTGGAGTTGGTTCCTTCCCTATCTAACTGGACATTCAACCCTCTAATTTCATCTTCTTGACTGAATACTTCTTGAGTATCCTCCATCACTATGCACTCTGTGTTGACTCTGATCTGGCAGCTCTTGAATATGCAAAAATGTGTAGCCAAGAGAACTTTGTCAAGCTAATTGTTTTGAATAATTTCATAAGAAAATGAACCATTTTGATTCATTAATATATATCTGACTTATTTTCTTTTGATTTCCTAAGAAATGGACTATTCAGATCCAATTTATGGATGACTAGTTATCTTCTATTGTTCAAGACCTTTCCAATGGCTTCTTCCATGCTCAATTCTGAGTTTCGAGCATGAAGTTATGTCTACTTGAACAATTTCCCCTTTCATGTTCTTAAAAAAAAAATCTATGCGCTAGCCCCTTTTTTTCGGCCCCCAAATTCATGTGACCAAGCGTTAATCGTAAGTTTCTTATCCTTTTCTTCGGGCCTATGGGGATCCGGAACTTTGAGGATTCGAAAGATCTACCTCCACTATAATACATTTTCCTCGAATGTTGATTCTCTTAATACTCGAAGGACCCACAAATCGATGGTCCTCCTTCCATGTTTAGATCTATGGTGGATTGGAGCTCCGGGACTCCGAGCTTCAACGGTTTTCAAAGTACCTTACAAAAAATCTCTCGGACCGCCGAACTGGAGAACCCACGAAGGACAGTGGATCTACGGTCCACATTATATGCTCGGATCAATAGTGGATAGGAGCTCTGGGACTCCGCACTCCAGTGGTTTCCAGAATACTTCACTACCAATCTCCTGAAGTGTCGACCCACCAAAGATTCCCTCTCTTTCCTCCACATGTCATATCCCAATCAATGGTCGATATTAACTTCGGCCCTCTAGCACTTCATGACTCACAGTAAATTGAAACTTATATCCTTCGGAGTACCATTCCTCCAGACTACAGGATATGGAACCATGTGTCTTCTATGATCAATGGTCATAATGGACTCCGGCCTTCAGGCCTCTGGAATTCCTTGAACTCAACTTCTTATACCTTGAATCCTCCGGACCATGGGATCTATTGCCGTGTGTCCCCTCCTGATGGACGGTGAGGATTTACTCCGCTCTTCGAAGCTTCGGGGGTTTCACCTTCCTCTTACTCCATTCCTTTCAAACGCTAAAGTGGTGAGCCCCTAAGATCCACTTAGTACTATAGACTTGGGTTTTACATGGGAGATTCCAAGAAATGGACACGCGACCTAATCTGAGGGCTGACACATGTCAAGTTCTAACTGACAAATCAGCCTTTCAAAATCACTAAACACCCTAACATGTGGAATGCATCTTGTGTTTCCACATCACCCCAGGTGACATCATCAAGCCACATCGCTTCAAAACTTCAGGACTTCGGAGGTCTAGAAGTTCTTCCAACAATTTTCCCCGAACGTCAATTCTCAAACTGCTTAACCTACTAGGGCCCATGAAGTACAGATGTCACCAATAAAAGTGGTGACACGTGGCCCCATCATCAAGTGACACATGTCAGGTTCCAATCGGTCCTAAGGGCCTATCAAAAGTATGGAAATGAGTGACACGTGGCAGACCTAGATAGGTCCATGTCACCCTAGGTGACATCATCTTTCCATGTCATACTCGGTGCTTTAGGGCTTCGGGGGTTTCCTGTCTTCGACACTATATCTAAGATGTCGAACTGGTCCACATCACCCCCAGTGATGCCATCATGCCACATCACTTCAGCACCCAGGACTTCCATGATTTATTCACATTGACACTTTGTCAAAACTCCCGAACAGTCGACTGCCAAACAGGTCCATGTCACCCCCGGTGACGTCATCATGTCACATCACTTCAACACCTAGGAATTCATCATGCAACCTCCAATGGATTTCCCCAAACGCAAAACCACAAGAGAAATCCAATGGCTCTCCTCCTCCGGAAAGATCTACGGCTAAGAATCACTCCAAACTTCGAAGTATTTAGTTGTTGAACACCCCACAACCCCCAAACTGCTGAACTTTCAAGATTTTATTAATATGAGGACATGTGTCCTTAGGAAATGGAAGATCTGGATTATTTCCAGACTTCGGAAGTTTTTCTCTTCTTATAGCTTTAAAACAGTCGAAGGAGCGAAGTCTGAAGGACTTCTGTACTTAACCTCTGTGTACCTTCTCCAGATCTAATGGTTGTGGTGGATCTGTCTCCCTCCGAACATATCCAATGTCCCAAATTAACTCTGCGATCTAATACCACATATGTCATGGTTTATCAAACTACTATACCTCCTGAGCTTCTGAACACAACCGAGGTATTCCCCCTACGCCATCCAAGCACTTTGTACATCCATTTCTCGTAGAAATTTAACTTCAAATTCCACATTCGTGACCCATCTAGGTTTAGTGTGGAAACCATGGGCTCTGATACAAGATTGTAGCGTCCCTCGGCCACCCCATGCCGGGGAAAATGCCACCAAAATCAAAACCAAACTGTTCTGAAAACCATATTGTAACATACCTAGACACCTAGGCTGAGTCATGCTACTTGAATATATATATATATATATATATATATATATATATATATATATATATAAAATGAAAATTTAAACAAAGATAAAAAAAAAAAAAATGTGTTCATACACATATTCATGTGGAAGAGACAATAGCACATACAAGAAATTCTAATAACATTCAGACATGTACCTAAACACAACATTTAAACATAGCATGTAAAATTAACATAGAATTGGTACTTGTCGTTTTATGAGAAGACCATCGACTATGTGCAGACATTCCACGAACCTCCCAGACTTAGACTACGCTGCTCCAAGCTATCAACAGTGGATCACCCCTGAGCTGGGACTAAAATCCACCAGGGAAAAGGAATCCTAGGCTAGGTTGAGGCTATGGGAAGTTGCACAATGCAACAGGAAGGATTCTCTCCAAGGAGCCTACTTACGGCCACTGCTCCCAGAGTCTCATTCCTCACATGCTTGTCCCACACCAGGAATATACACTTTCATCGTTACACAGTCCATTAGTTGTTCCACTTCCCTTCCAGGGCTTCAACAACAGGCTGGATCAGGAATTCTTAGAGCACTATAGCTGTTGTTGGACTCCCTCCAAGAGAAATCACTTCCCCAGCAATTTCTCTCACCTAGAGAGAGTTTCTCACATGCCTAGCAACCTGCTTCTTCAACCACGGGCCTGACAACCTGTCTCTTCAAACCACAATAGAAAAAGTAGGTAAGGAAAGGGACGACTCAGCAATTACAGAGGTTCAACAATGGCGGAAATGGATCTGGCTGCGTGCATGTTCAGTGCGTACATGAACTGGACAAGAGATGGCAAGAATTGTGAGAATGAACTCGTGAGGAAAGATGGCCAGACTGGTCAGAATGCTAAGAGCAAGAATGTTTAGAATGGTCAGACTGTAGAATCGTGAGAGAGGCATAATGGCCCGAGTGAACCCCCACAATGGTGGAAATTCCCACATAAATCTTCATGTGTCCTGGGTGACACTTGGCTCTCCAGGAGCTTGTTCCTCTCCACTTGGAGTTTGTTCCTCCCCCAAAGGAACTTAGGATAACTGGGTTTATTTCCCAACTTTAGTATTTTCAGAAAATACATTATAATATTCCCTTAGGTTAATCCCTGAATCTTAGCCCCTTTCTCCTAGCCTCTCAACCCCATCCCTTTCACTACCCAATGGAGCTTAGTCCCCCTTATCTCTTTCTTCGTGGTCGGTCTACATGCAACGATGTATTTTTATTAATTATCTACATAATTACATATACAAAAATAGGCTCTTTGGCCTTAGAATGTAGGCTCTCCGGCCTAATAAACACATAATCCTACCAGCTTATAAATACTTGGCTCACCAGCCTATAAACATCATTACAATTCAATAGGGGCTTGACCTTTGGGTATTACAGGCACTAGTACATTTGGGTCAAATTCCGACGGCGCATTCGACGCAATTGCCACTTTATATTGTCGGGAGAACGATAAACAACGAACCCCCTCAAACGTCGTTTCACATGACGTCTCTTTTCCGATGACATAGATTTCATCGTTATTGCAACGTCTTGCACGTGGAAAAACCGACGTCTTGAACGTGGCAAGAGAGATGTCTGAAACATGGCAATAGAGACATCTAGAACGTGGCAAGACCGACGTCTTGAACATGGCAAGAGAGACATCTTAAATGTGGCAAGACCGATGTCTTGAACGTGGCAAGAGAGACATTTGAAACGTGGCAATAGAGACATCTGGAATGTGGCAAGACCGATGTCTTGAACGTGGCAAGAGAGACGTCTTAAACGTGGCAAGAGAGACGTCTTAAACGTGGCAAGACCGACGTCTTGAATGTGGCAAGAGAGACTTCTGAAACGTGGCAATAGAGACATCTGGAACGTGGCAAGACTGGCGTCTTGAACGTGGCAAGAGAGACGTCTTAAACGTGGCAATAGCGACCTTCTTGTAGGTATTTAAAAAAAAAATACAATATTAGTACTAAGAGGGATAGGTACATTAACCTTTGCTAAGATACTAGCCATATCAATATTTAAATCTATATCATCGGTCTATATTTAAGAAACTCGGATTTTTTTATTAACAATTTATCCTCTTAGTTTATGTATCCATTAGATACAGTGTTCTTAACACTTTCATATCTCTGTAGCCACTAGGTGGCATTGGTTCTTTTATTTCAATCTTAAATAATGACCTAAGATTTTTTTGCTAATATTTAGATAGGACTATAACAATTGATTGTAATTCCATGGTTGTTGGTGTGCAGAGATGTTTTTTGGGGTCTATAATTTACGAGTCAAAGAGAGAGAATAGTCTCTATTAGAGATATCTGATGTTGGTCACCTGCTTTAGTGTGGGCAGGAGAATAATCACAACATCACATATGAAATATAACATGAAGTAGAAAAAGATTTCAATATACAAGGAGACATGCTTTTCCCTCCATTGAAAAGAACCATTTGATTGGGTAAAATGTTAATAACTGCAAAAGAAAAGGCCAATTTTCCCTCCATCGAAGGGCATCATTTCATTGGGTAACACCTCATATCAACATAAGTGAAAATCTAAATTTCACATTTCCAACCAACTATTAAAAGCCAATAGCACCACTAGAATCCAAAGAATTTAGGGAAGCTTCATCAAGCAAAAAGTAAAAACGAACAATCTTTGAATCCAACCCCTATTTATTCCAAAGCCAAACTCCTCTAAAGCATCAACAACTTCAATTTCTTGTCTTGCATCTATTTTCCATAATCAACTATCAATTCCAATACGCTAATGCATTTCCAACCACGGATAATTAACAACTTGGCTACACAACCATTTTTTCCATCATTAGCAGCTAACACACTCTTTTTACATTGCCCCTCTTGAGAATAACATTCATCCAACCCACATTACTAACACCTTAAGTACAAGCCAATATCCTATAACCCTGTCTTAAGTGATCCCCCTCTATAACATCACATATCTAAGCCTTTAAATGCAGAGGTTTATCTAACATTCATTGTATAGACACAACTATCCTAACAATACCTCAACTA
>ML781789.1:2285484-2296954 GCA_009831015.1 Picea engelmannii | reverse complement strand
CATTAAACCAAGAACATATAAGACATCATCAATATCAAGAACATCACCTGATGGCATGCAGAATGACACTGAACCCATCCTAGTCACTGGATATGTGGCATCATCACCAAGTCCCCCCTGCATATATGCCCCCTGTGTCTTGACGTTTGTTGAATGCCTTCTTGTTAAAGGTCATGTGCTTATATGCTTAATTGTCCACATACAACCCTACACCAGAAATGGTGTTAATGGAAAGGCACAAACCCATGGAGAAGGTTTTCACAACGCTGGATGCTAACTCATCCACTCTTACAGAAGCTTTTGCACTCCCTGCAAATTGTTGTTGTTGACTACCCTTTCCCTTCTTCTCGGGACAATAAGAAGAATAGTGGCCCATCTTTTGTCACTTGAAACACTTCACATGTCTCAAGTCTTTCTTCTCCTATTTAGAAGAACCTGAATCTCCCTTCTTCCCCTTCTAAATCTTCCCTGGTCCTCCTTTCTTACCACCTTTCCTCATCTGATGACCATTGACACGGATCTCTGAGTATAAGTGAGGTAGAATTTGGAACAGGAATTGGAGTTGGTTTCATTTTAATTGGAGAACCTCTGAATAGAATGGAAATAGGTGGCCTATTGAGGAAATATATGTGGTTTGTTCTTTGTGGAGACAATTTCACTAGCAAACTCCATTATTGCAGGAAAACTTGGAGACTGAAAAGAACCAAGAGAATCAACAATTATGGGGCTTGATGTATATGGTGGTTCCTCTTCTTTATGAAGGCCAATGTATTAAGAAGTAGTTGTGGAAAGTCATGAAGGAGAGTCTCACCATATACAGTACAATGTTGTAGTGGATGGGAATCATGTAGCAATGAGAGAAACCCATAGAAGAGTTATGAGACTACATTAAATAGATGAATGTCGACACCCAAGATCTAGCCAACCCTCTCAATGGAAAGGGGGTGTGAACAATGGTTCAAGATTTAGGGCAACCTCTAGCTCAACAATCATCTTCTTCAACCTAATATTCTCCCACTATTGTTCAATTACATAATGTGCTAAATATATCTCCAGTTGCGAGATACACTTATATCCGGAGCATTATTGACATTGTAGCAGAGATGGATTGGAGGATACATCAAATGGATGTAAATACTTCTTTTCTGAATGGATTTATAGAGGAGGAGGTGTACATATAACAACTATGGGGGTTTGAGGTGTTGGGGAGAGAGTCCCATGTGTGTCTTCTGAGAAAGGCACTTTATGGTCTGAAGAAAGCTCCAAGAGCTTGGTATTCGAGGATAGACACTTAATTGCTTCAGATGGGGTTTGAGAAGAGTGAGGCAAATCCTAACCTCTACTATATTATACGAGGTGAGGATACACTCATTCTCATACTGTATGTGGATGATTTGTTCATCACAAGAGCGGAGCATCTCATAGTTGATTGCAAGTAGGGCCTTACATTAGAGTTTGAGATGAAGGACATCGGGTTGATGCACTATTTCCAGGGCATGGAGGTTTGGCCGGAGGTGGATCATATCTTTCTTGGACAAGGGAAGTATGTTGCAGACATATTGAGCAGATTTCAGATGGAGGACTATAGGCCCATGTCTACACCTATGGTCACCAACTGGAAGAAGCTTAGTGCTTCATATTCCCAGTTGGAGGATGCTATGAGATAGTAGTTGATTGGGTTTTGGATGTATCTGGTCAACAATAGACCAAATATTTGTTTTGTCGTGAACGCTCTCAACCAGTACATGGTGGAACCTAGGATTTTTCACTGGATTGGGGTAAAACATGTGCTGAGGTACATTTCAGGATCAGTGGATTTCATATTGGACTATGTTAGAGGAGATGGGGTGAGTTTGGTTGGCTACACAGACTCAGATCGGGCAGGATGTGCCATTGGCAGGGAGAGCACCTCAAGGTGTTGTTTTGGGTTGGGGTTGGGAGATGTTTCCTGGTTCAGCTGGAAACTGAGGTCATTAGCTTTGAGTTGGAACGAGGTAGAGTACATGGCAACCAGTCAAGCCATTTGTGAGGCCATCTGGCTTCATAAATTTTTGGTTAGGTTATTTGGTCGTGAGTTGAGTCCAACAGTCATTCACTGCGATAATCAGATTTGTATAAAACTATTTGAGAATCCAGTGTTTCATGACAGGTCGAAGCATATTGAGATCAGATATAATTTCATCAGAGACTGGGTTTAGCGTGGGGAAGTTCAGCTTCAATATATTCAGAATGATGAGCAGGTAGCAGATATTTTCACCAACGCCCTGCCAAGGGGCAAGCAAGTTATACATTATTTCTCTAATTTTATGTTTCACTTTTAGTCATGCAGGTTTGGTATTTGTGTTAGTCATTCATGTTATTGGCACATTATATACATAACACATGTCTAATTTGATAATGTATACATCGCAAATGTCTTGCACAGGTAATGCTTTCACTAGCTACGCTCTCCTTTTACTTTAACAGGCCAACAATTCTGGCATTATTGAATTTTGTGAATGCGATAAACATTGAAGACATGGAAAAAGATATTGATGAAAAACAAACTGATACACTCACGACAATTATCAAGAAAGAAACTGGTGAAAAGAACAGTAAATAAGAGTCAAATGCAATTATCAACCGGAAGGACTCTATTGTGAAAGGGCTTCTTGGAAAAGGCAAAGATAGAGTGATTTTCTCGCTAGTCCTAACTATGGCACAGGCACAGTTTGTTCTGAACAATGAAAATGAAACCCACCTTGCTACTTTGTATCAAGATAACTTACATGCTGATATAAAGGTATACCAAAAGTACCATCAAAGTTTTCCTTGCAGAGAATTCCATTTAGTTATAACACTCTTTGTCCTGAGTTTTATGTTTTTTCCAGGTCTTTCCATCCACCTTTGGTGTAAAGGCTTCTTTTGGAAATCTAAAAGTAAGTGACAACAACCTTGATGATTCTCACCCATACTATTGGATCTGTGATATGCGTGATCATGGTGGTTCGTCCTTTGTCCAGGTACAATACACTGTAATCGTAGTAAATTCTTGATTAGATGTATTTTTCTGAGAAACAGAACTCTGGGGAAATAAGGAGGAGGAAGTGACAATGTTTGAGTAAAGAGATTGATGGATTGATATATTTGTCCAAAATTTACTCTGGGAGTGAGATTTATAGATTAAATTAAAATGGAATTATTTCATGTTTAGAGCTTGCTTTATTATAAAAGGTATGTATGTTGTTAACTATGCACAATTTTGATAGAAATGCAAAGTGGGGTGACCAATGCCATCTCATAAGTCAGCACAGCGTAATGCTTCTATTTGCCTTTTCAAATGTCCAAAGATGAAGATTTGTTTTTGTTTTTTTTAATTATGTCTAAATACGTCAAATCAATTGCTTGTAAGGTTTAGATTTTGTGGTCGATTCTGTAATTCCATTGTCTAAATTCTATAGTAGCTTGAGACTCTACCAACTATATGATATCCCCCAATACAGTTGTGCTAGGATATTGTGTTTGATGTCAATTTTATTATTTTGGTTGTATTCCTTTGTCAAATGTTTTGCATTACATATGTTATTATGCTGATTGAGTGCTTTCTACAAACAGTTTGCATGTATTTTTGTGGTGGGCATTTCATCAAACATATTGCATACCATCGAATTACACATAAGACTGAAGAGACAACTTTGGCATTTTATTATGCATGGAATCTGATACACAACAAGAATAAACAACTATTGGCTGCTACAGCAGCTATAATACATCAACAAAAATACCGCAAAACTCAAACAAAACCTGAATAATGCCACTGTCTCCCCAACAAGTGTTTCCGAGCTGCTCCAAGCTCCCCAAATGCACAGAACGGAGTTGCGGCCCTCCTCCAAAGCCTCCACGAATCTGCAAGAGGCCCCACGACCTTCCTTCTTACCCTCACGACTTGGCAAATGGACTCACAGACCTCACCAAACCCCACGGCTTCAACCAGATGGGCCTATGGCCCTCTCAAACCCTCTCTACTCAGTAATAAGGGGCCCGTGGCCCTCCTCTATCCCATGCAGCCTACTCAAGGGCCACGTGTCTTACTCCAAACCTCACGGCTCCCTCACAATGGTCTCACTGATCATCAAAGAGAGGGTTCGGCCCTCAATAAATCACAGCCAACCTCCTAGTGCCACGACCCTGCAGAGAAAGGTAAATCGCCACCCTTAGAACAAATCCAAGAGCCTCTTAGTCAAATCGCTCCTCCTCCCAAACTATGGATAACCTGCAATAAGATGATGTAATGTTCCTAAATTGGCTAGTCGAGTCTGGGAAACAATGATAATTTGATGTATCTACTATAGATAATTCATTGTTTCAACATATAAATGACTATATGTTGTGGCAAGAACGATGTTAACGTCTATCAATCTTCACAAATGTGGCAAGAACGATGTCTATGTCAAAAACGTGGCAAGAGAGACGTTCTGGTGGAAAATGTGGCAAGAGAGACGTCAATGTGGCAAGAGAGACATTAACATGGCAAGACCGACATTATCGGGAAATATGATTTTTTTTTTTTTTAATTTCCTCTATTTTGCGACAATATGGACAATTTTGTCCACAACGCCGCAAATAAAACGTCAGAATTTTTACAATATGTACTAGTGAGGGGCCAACATGACTTTTGGCATTTCACCTCCTAGGGTTAGGTTTTTGGATGTCTAGGGTTTTTGAATTCAAGAGTAATGTTAAAAAGGCCTCTGGAGCCTCATTGTAATCATTCTTCTTAGATGGATGAGTGTAGTAGCCACATCTCTTGTCAGAGATAGCTACCACCATTCGAGCAAGTTGTTACAGTTTTGCAGTTTTACAGTTTCAACCTATTTCATTTATTCAATAGAAGATATTGTTCACTGGATATTTGTGTTTTTCTTTGTATCTTTGTGTTTATTGTATTCATTATGTTAATCATTTTTTTTCTCTCCTAATCCTGTATCATGTTCTCCCTTAGGAACGCACCACACTTTTCTCGACTTGTCGATGTGACCGTGACCATCGGCCCAACTCCCCGACAACCAATTCACAACGCAAATCTAAATATTTCAAGTCAACCATTGTTCATCGGTGATATTCGTTGGTGAATGAAACTACCCACTAATTATGTTGATGCCCGACCATCATCCCATCGACAATCGACGATCCTCAATGACTGTCAAAAACACTTCCCCAAATCGACCGACATGACCATCAACCATCGACCACTTCTAGGCAAACATGGCATGACACATTGATTCTAACATGGCATGACACATCATCTTGTGGTGTAAACTTGAGTGACGTGGCATGACACATGGATGTTGACATGGCATGAAACGTGGATGATGACATGGCATGACACATGGATGATGACATCATCATTTTCTTTTCCTTCATCGACGATCAATCACTTCTCTTGGAAAAATGAAAACTCTCATCAAAATCTGTCGATCCTCGATTCGTCAGTCATCGACGATGAACAATACCCTCTAGACACATGAAATCTTCATCAAATTTGTCGATCCTTGATTCATTGGTCATTGGCCATCAACAGTCCCCCTAGATGCATGAAACCTTTGTTGTATTCTATTGATACTTGATTCTCCGGCCATCAACGATAAACAATCCCCATGGATGCATGAAACCTTTGTTGTATTCTATCGATACTTGATTCTCCGGCCATCAATGATAAACAATCCCCATGGATGCATGAAACCTTCATCATATTTTGTTGATCATCAATTCATCGATCATCGAAAATTTTAATTGGTAAAATTTGACACTTAGAAAATTTGGCCAAAATATGTTGATCCCTGATTCGTCGACCATTAGCGATCAACAACTTATTTTGTCTGAACTCAACTCTTCACCAAACTCACCGATTCGACCATCGTCCATCAATGCATTCTACTGGAAAACTTAAAACTCTCCGCAAATTTCACTGATTTGTCCATCAACCATCGACGAATTTAGTTAGGGAACTTCAACACTTAGCTCAATTTTTTTATCAAATTCCAAGTGAATCTAGGTCGTTGATCTCGTACTCAAGATGGTCTTGGTAGTCGATTATGTTCCATCTCCTCAATGGTCAAAATGAACATAGGTCATCGATCTAATAATTTCAAAAATCCCTGAAATAAATCCTAGTCGTTGATTTGATCAACCTTTCAAAATAGTCGAACCTTATGGAATTTTAAATTTAACATGACAAATCTTAGTCGTCGATTCATAAAACTACCTGTAACTCTACATAAGCCATTAAAACTCAAAATTCAACCATTCCAAGTCGAATTCAACTCTGCAACTTGCATATTAACTTCATTAAATTCTCCTAAACAGTTTTGATTTATTCTAACATGAATCTTGACCACAAATTTGGGGATTTGACAATGATTTTCTCTCATTTTCCCCCAATTTCGCCACAGACAAATATGTAGCAATGAATTTTACCCAAATTCACACAGGTTCTTGGCTCATATGGATCTAGTGTTGAACTAGTAGCTCTGATACCACTTTGTAACATACCCAACCCTAAGCTGGGTCACGTCACTACTAAAATTACTCACTAAAATTCCTCATACTAAATCTAAATGTGGAAATTAACACACAATATGAAATTCAATTTCATTCAGTTGTCCACACACACACACACACACATAATTACTCTTAATGTGCACAACAACAATTAGATACATACAACAACATTCAACCATAAAATAGAGACATGAATTCATCTTTTGGCTCACAGTAAACAACATTGGCCAAATATAACTCAGAGTAAAATGCACAACAATCATATATCATCATTTAACTCATCAATACAATAGATAAAAAGACTTATCTTATAAAAGTATGCAACCCACTGCAGAGGACGAATGTTCCTCCCAACCGTAGCCTTGTTGTTCCATTTCTCAACAACAAGACACCCTCGAGCTAGGGCTACGAATACATAAGAGACAAAAGTCCCTAAGGTGGCTAATATCCCCCCTTTCAGCAGTTAAACTTTCAACTAATTCCATTCCACCAACACGCTTCTCCTCAACCTGCACAACACAAGGAATGGAATCCCCCTTCATTGCTCACAATCCCTCAGGCCTTTCCACTCCCCTCTAGGGCTTCCAACATAGGTTGGATATGAATTATAATTGTTGGGACTTCAGGAATTCTACAACATCAACACAAATTCACCCAACAGCCAAAACACATGCTTCTTGGATGAATTTAGAACAACTCATTGTTCTCAGGCACACGATCTCTTTCTCCACGAAATTATAGCTCCAAGAAACAACCAAACATGTCCACAACAACTGCCTACAATCTCCCACACTCAAAACTCCATTGTTGGCCAAAAAACTCCATGTAAAAACAACTCTCTATGAAAAAACGTGAATGCATAATTTTGTTCTCCTACCCATACAAATTTCCTCTCTTTTTCTTGCTTGCTTGACTTGCACTCTTCCCATAGTTGATTTTACTCAGCCCCCATGCTCTCAATAACTATGGGAAGTGACTCTCACACCAACCCTCTTACATGAATTCAATGATTGGGCTCTAGAACACTCAACAACTAATGGAAATTTCATGGTAAGGATAATTTTGAAGGAAATCAGAAATGGATCTTGGTTTAATAGACATGGGTAATTCTCCCCCTTTGAACCCTTCCCTCTCTTGTGGACACTTATCCCCGAATCTTCGTCCATGTCTATCTCCAGCTGGCGATACATTTCATTCATTATATTTCAATTTACATTGTTTATATATTGGCTCTCGACCATACATCACATTTACAATATACATCTTTTGCCTCTTGGACACATACTACATTTACAATACGCATCTCTAGTTTTGGGTTTGAAAATGGGGATGTTACAGACATCCCAAAAACAAACTTTAGAACACATGAAGGTCATTATGATTTTTTGGTGATATCGTTTGGATTTACTAATGCACCTTCAACACTTCGAAGCTTGATGAATTCTATTGCTATCGCTTCCTCTGAAAATTTGTGTTAGTATGTTTTGATGATATACTAATCTACATCAAATCCTAGGAAGAGCATGTACAACATGTTGACATGGTATTAAAACTATTGGAAGAGAAACAACTATATGTGAATCCTTCCAAGTGTGATTTTGGGGTTCAAGAAGTGGAATATTTAGTTCATATTGTATCTCATGAAGGTGTCAAAGTGAACCATAAGAAAATTATAACTATAATGGAATGCCCAATTCCCAAAACCCTGAAGAATCTTAGAGGGTTCTTAGGATTGACAAGCTATTATAACAAGTTTGTCAAGAAATATGGTCAAATAACAACACCTCTAACAATGTTATTAAAAATGAAGAATTCTCTTGGACTCGAGAAGCAACCAGATCTTTTGAAAAACTTAAGGAGGCTATGTGTACAACCCTTGTCTTCTCCATGCCCAACATCAAAAGAACCTTTATTTTTCATTGTGATTCCTAAGGGCATGGCATTGGTGCAATTTTAATGCAAGAAGGAAGGCCTTTTTCCTTTAAAAGCAACTAGTTTAAAGGAAAGAACTTATTGAAACCCTTTTACGAAAAGTAAATGTTGCCCATATCACATGCAGTTAAGAAATGACACCCTTACCTAATAGATAGCCACTTCAAGGTAAAACTAAATCATGATAATTTGAAGTGCTTCTTGGAACAATGATTATCTTCAGAAGAGCAACAAAAATGGGTTACAAAGATGCTAGGTTGTGACTTTGAAATTATCTAAAAAAAAGGAAAAAAAAAATGTGGTGCCAGATGCACTTTCAAACAAAGATGAAGACACAGAGAGATTACTATTTGTTATTTTCATTCTGCAATCTAATTGGGTGCAAGAATCAAGGATAGAATAGAAGCAAGATTATAAGGTATGCAAGATCATTCAACAACTACAAGAGGACCCAAATGCATTAGATAAATCTGTGTGGAAGAATGATTCACCTTGATATTAGGATCACCTATATTTATGTAAAAATTCCCTACTCAAACATAAGTTCCTTTTGGAATTACACACTTCTATAGGAGGACATTAAGAGTTCTTGAAAAGTTACCATGAAATCGAGAAATATTGTTTTTGGGTAGGTATTAAAACTAATGTTCAAATGTTTGTGGATGAATGTGTGTTTTAACAAAAGAATAAGGGAGAAACAATCAAGACCCCAAGTCTCCTACAACCATTAGCCATGCCAAATCAACGTTGGGAAGATGTTTCAATTGATTTTATTACAGATCTACCCAATTCCAAAGGAAAGAATGTCATCATGGAAGTGGTGGATCAACTCACAAAGTATTCCCATTTTTTCTTTCTTTCTCATCCCTTTAAAGCAAGTACAATAGCTACAACATTTATGGAAACGGTTCATAAGCTACATGGAATCCCCAAGTTTATTGTAAGTGATAGAGATCCAATTCTCATTGGTAATTTTTGGACTAAAGTATTTTCTTGTTTGGGTACTCAATTGTCTCACAACTCTTCTTACCATCCTCAATTTGATGGGAGAACTGAGATTGTTAATAAATTTCTAGAAGGATATCTTCATTGCTTTGCATCTAATTAATAGAAAAAATTGGTCAAGTGGTTGCCTTTGGCAAAATGGTGGTACAACACATCCTTTCATACTTCATAAAAATGCTTTAATTTATGGCTATCATCCTCTATCTATGAGATCACCCTTGAGAGGGAAAGTGAAGGTTCAAGCAGTGGAGGACCACATAGAGCACCAACAAGAGGTTCTCCAACTATTGAAGGACAACTTGGCTATGCCACAAAATAGGATGAAACAACAATCAAATCAACATCTCAGTAAAAGGGAATTTGAAGTGTGGGATTGAGTATTTTTTAGGCTACAACCATACAAACAGAGGTTCCACAAGCAACAAAAGAAGGATAATAAATTAGCACCCGAATACTATGGTCCCTATAAGCTGTTGCAAAGAATTGGAAGTATGGCTTACAAATTGGAGTTGCCTCCATCTTCACGTGTACATCCAGTGTTCCATGTTTCTTGTTTAAAGAAAGTAATCGGCTACAAGATCCTAGTTCAAAATATTTACCACAGATTAATGAAGAAAGAGAAATCACACTAGAACCATAAACAATCCATGAAACAAGGATCAAACAAGTGTGAAATCAAGCAATTATTGAGTACTTCATTAAGTGGAAGAACCTACCAGTAGAATGAATGACATGGGAAGATGAGTTCTTCATGAAAAAACATCAAGAACTAATCAAGTATTGAGGAAAACACTTGTTTAAAAGAGCAGGGCATATTAAACGCTAGATATTGAATTATTACATTTGTATTATTATATTAGTGTTGTTCATATTAATAACCTAAACCATTTAATTGTAATTATACTCTCTATCTCTTATATATACCAAGGAAACCTAGTTTTAAAAACCATCTCATCTTATATATTTGTTATATTATAAAAGGATTTTGCCCCCTCCAAAAAAAAAAACTTATCATTAATTTTCTTAATTCTCCATACTTGAAGTTACTTCACCACTATCATCGGAGGACAAATGACATTGTTATTTTCTTTAATAAAAAAAAAAAAACCTTCGAAAGGAATTTTGTTTCACACGAGAGTGGCTCTAGATTGTAGCCATGCGGTTTGGGCGAATGGTCAAGCGGGCGAGTCGATATATACAAATTAAATGTGTGGGTCCATCCATGCCACTTGTTTCTAAATTAGTACAGCTAGAAAAGTTATGGCATATTGAGGTCATCCATAAAAGCAAATCAAAGCCCATCAAAACTTAAGGAATTGAAATCGATGGGGTCCCACGTAGTTGTTGCGGGCTCAACCATATGACAAAGCCCAGGCAATGAGGTCGGTTTATGTCGCTCGATAGAAAGCCAAAAAGACTCAACACTGGTGAGTGGTCCATCAATACCGTATGGTCCAAAACAACAACTCAACGAACCAAAAGAGACATATAACAATAGTTTCAAAAATATAAACCATTTTATATATAATTTTATTTTTTTAAATAATGAAAATCCATATTTTTTGGCCTTCCCGAAATTTTAAATTCGTTTCCTGTACGGTAGAAGGACTCCATAAATAGGATACTACTGTCCTGCTTCCACGGATTAATTACTAAAAATAATATAGTGCATTTATGCAGATCTGTTCATATATCTAAACCCTATTACAACGTGCAGATGGCGTGATTATTAGTTTTAAAGTGAACATTGGTCGAATTAAACCCTTACATCTTCCACTCCATTAATCTCAGCTACCATATAACCGGTCACGACCATCTGTCGAGGTAATCATCGGGGTAATTATTACGAATATCACAGGGATACCTGTGGATGCAGTCATCCCAAACTGTCATCTCCAAAGGATGGGTTTCTCTCATCACTTCCCACACAGCGCTGTTGCACTTGAATCCCGAACCCAGTCCTATCTGCCAAATGCGATCTCCCACCTTAAAG
>ML781789.1:2263452-2284547 GCA_009831015.1 Picea engelmannii | reverse complement strand
GATGTATTCTCCACTGAAAATCTGCTCGTTCCTCGCCGAAAAATTTATCCTCCTGCCTCGCCGAAAAATATATGCTCAGCTCCGTGTTAACCTGTCGCTCCTCCGGCGTCTTGTAACAAGCGAAGTCCACGAGATAACACTGGCGGCGGGATCGTTGGCGAATGATAAGAAACAGCGCTCCGCCCAGCATAGAACACACCAAAAAGATCTCGGCTGTCCTTGTAACTACGACCTCCTTCACGCAGACAAAATCCCCAACCCATTCACGCTCGGCGGCAGCCACCACGGCATTGAGGACCGCCAAGCATAAGAAACCTGCGACGAAATCAATTTTGATAGAAAGTTGCCATGAGGGCACCAGTCGAGCCATGGAAAATATACGAGTTTCTATGGACGATGAGACTAGAGCGCACAAGCATAACAGATAAATATATCGCCAGGACAGTAGAGATGGATAAACGGCCAAGAATTTTTTTGGCTCGATTTCGGTCTAAATTTTAGTTTGGATCACAGTTTTGCAGCGATCATCCTTTTCTTCATACCTTTATAGGCTCTGTTTTTTTAAATTGACCAAAATTCTCGATCTTACTGAACGTATTGGATTGGTCAAAGAATTTTACCACCAAGTCGGCGGAAATATAAAACGAATCATTTGGAATGCAGACCACGAAGGTGGAGTGAGGCGAAAGTGCATAACCGCCTCATTTTATTTTAAAGCTTTATTCAATGTATTGGTTTTTAAAATAAAATTCCATTCCTACAACAAAATCCGTCAAAGACATTGTCTTATAGTCGATGGTCACATCCACCAACTAGTCAAGGGATTAAAGGAAGGAGAATTGGTGAAACTACACGATTACTTTAAACCTTCAATCAAGCTTTATCCAGGCGAATAATCAATAAATTTCACTCGGTCAACATCTGCTGCTTAGTAAACTGGTTAAACTACTTCTACTAGTGCTGGGTCTCAATCCCTAAGCTCAAAATTATATTACGAAGGTCCGAATCAACCAACTAAATCTTTATTACTATTGAAGTTGTGGTTGTCACATGGAAGTTGTGATTGTCACATGGGGTAAATTGTTTAGGTAGGAAATCATTGATGTCTTGTTAGGTAGGAAATTAGGTAGGAAATTATTGATGTCTGGATATTATTATTATTGAGGTTGTGATTGTCACATGGGGTCATTATGTATGAAATAATTGATGTTATGATTATTCATGTTAAATGGTGTATTTTTTTTGAGTTTGTGATTTAGAGGTAGATATCTTATTTTATTTTTATTATTAAGGATGTGATTGTCACATGGAGGTCATCATTGTCACATGGAGGTTAGCGATTATCCATGTCATGATGACATTCTTATTTGAGTTTGTCAATGTGGGGTATTAGGCACCTTGTTGGCACATGCCATTTTGGGGAACAACGCAGTAGTTAGTAAGCAGTTGAGAAAGGGAATAGAAAATGAGCGCACGTCGGAGAACAAGGAAAAGCAGTGCGATGAAGCAGAAAGTCAAAAGAAAAGAAGAAGGATGTGGATCAATCGTGTGCACGAAGTTATATTGTGGACAAACCTAATCCACTTAGGGTTAGGGTTTTGTTCATTGATGTAATGGGTTTTAACCCTCTTTTGTAGTGTAAATAGGAATTGTGAGATATGAGGAGATCCATCTTTTTGGCATCAAGTCTTGGATGAGTTTTAAATCGTTAGTTTTCGGTGGAGAGATGTGGAGTTATTATTGAGTCAGTTTTAGAGATGAAACAGTTTTTGAGATATATGCATTGTAATTGAGGGTTAGGTCCCTTGGCACAACACTGGTCAGCCTCACATACACCTATACTTGTGCATTTCAAATGCACCTCTAATGTAATGCACGCATTGCAATGACTTGATGAAGATGGACAATGAAGCAAATAATGCCAGATCTTTGTGGACATATCCCAAGGGGTGAACCATGGTAAAAACCCGTGTCTTTTATGTGTTGCAATGGTTTATGATGAATGAATGAATGAATGAATCTAGTAGTAGTAAAATGTAATGCACACTAGATTAGTCATGATATTTACTACAAAATGAATGTTAATGAATGAATATGGTTATAGAATGGTAGATCTGATGAATGTTGAAATAGAAACTATGTCTGACATCCCGATGATCAACATCTCTTTCATGATTGTAGACATCTAGGTCCTGCAATCACCCATAAGCCATCTTGGGTGAGACTTCATTGTGCACTCTATGTGTAGTGTTTCCTTCTAGTCTCCAGAAGGGTCGATGGTTTGCAGGGTTTTGTTGGAAACCTAAAGGTAGAACCTGGGTCAGCCCATACATCCAACACACCTTACTCCATATTTATCATTGAGGTTGTGATTGCCACATGGAGTTCATGATTGTCACATGGATTAAGATAAATTTATGATTTAGATTTTAAGGCTACACGAGTACTATAATTATCATAATTTATTTTTTCATTTTCTTGGAATTTATTGTTTCATATAACAATTCAATATTGTAAATAAGTTTAATGAAATATATTTATTTATCTATTCTATTTTAGAATTTTTTTTACTATTAATATAGATTGACAATTTAATGAGTGTTCTTTTAATAAGAGGGTAATAAGAAAGAAAGATGGGTATTTAGTGCACCATATGTTTAGGATCAATCTCTTATGAATGGTAAATATTTTTGTACAAGGTAAGGTATTAATATGTTATACATTAGTAAAACATATAAATATGAGTCGTGTTGGAGGAAAAACACCATATTAGACTATATCATGTCTATATGCTAGAGAATTTTCATGATATTTGCTATCCTTGCTTACCATATTCTCTATTTCGACGAAACTTAATGGATTTGCAAGCTTAATCTTAAACCATTCATTGATTCCCCTTCCATAATAAGATCAAGATACTTGGCAAAGCTGAGTTTGATTAGGGGCTTTGGTTAGAGGAACCCACACTTGGGTGACAAAGGTGTTGGCAACAAAAGTGAGTTATATATTTTGTTGTTTACATGTTAATTATTAATATAAATATTTATCTTCTCTTCCCCTCCAAGCCTTTCATTATTTAGTGTGCATTCATGTGTTGTTAATCTTTGTTTGAATTTATGAATTGTGGATTAGATTAATTAGCCTCACATTAGTTAGAATTCATGCACTTTAAGATTATACTATTCACTTACTATTCTTAATTGGGTTTGAGAAATGTTTTGTTTTCTTAACTTGTATGCGGGTGTAGAAAAAGAGATTATATCAAAAGTATTCTATCCAAATTGTCCATAAAGGTCCAGTCCCAAGTACTTTTCTCTTATTTTCTTTATGCATTCAATAACATATCTTATGAATTCGAAAAGGTTAGATTGTTGTATTTCTCTTCTCTATCGGTGAGGTCATCCCACTCAACAAGGGGAATTTAGAGTAGTTTCAAGAATTGTGTTGTTTCACAAGGAAGAAAAGTATAAAACTAGTGTAATTGCATTCATTAATTTCTTTATTTTATTGAGCATTCTTGATTCTTAAAACACCATCAAAGTTTTATTTTTCTACACTTAAGTAATAACATCCTTTTAAAATCAATAGTAAATGAAAAGAAAGTATTTTACTCATTTTCTTTTGAGAAAATCAACAAAGTCTAGATTGTAGGGCTTTGGTGTAAGTTTCGAGAGTAAATTTTCCAAGGACACTAAAAATGAATCTAGGAATGAATAACGCATGATAAAGTCCATTAGTGAAGAAGTATTTGTCAGGAAAGTGCCTCTAACACAAGAAACAAGAACTAGGTCAAGCCATCTCAAGTGTTTATATTATCCCCTCCCACTTGAGTGGTGGGTGGATGTGTAGTGGGGGACTCTGGTGAAATTGACATGTTACTCAAAGTGGCATCTTTTCTAGATTTTTGACCACAATACAAAGCCTTGTATGTCCCTGCTCAATGTAAAAGATTGATCCATGACTAATTTTCTTCTCTACCTATCATAAAATGGTACCCTTAGTGACTATTCATAGGTTTTCAACAAGTGATTGCAAGTGGTAGGTGGTTACAGTACCTAGAACAGATAGTAGATCTTGGTCTCGGCTCCCTTAGAGGTTTTCTCTCTTCATGTGGGAGGTTGCACCTTGGATGTTTGATTCATAGAATGTTACTATAACTATTCCTCAAACCTTCATTGATTATACCTAGGCCCTAATCATCCCAGGATAACCTTTGAAAATCCCTCTTTTTTTCTTTTCAATGATTGGACTCAAGGAATTGATCACCTTGTGTTGATTTTGGGGAGAGTGAATTTGCTTGTTGTTGTCTTTTAGGCATTGTTATAGTGGAATTTTATTTGGTGCAACATGTAGACAACCTTATAATTTCATCATCTGTCCTTTTCTTTTTCACTAAGTTCTTGAGTTTTAAGGTGACTGGACAATCACCCCATCAATCTAGGAAGATTAGGGGTATACCTCCCTAGATCATTGAGTCACCTACAATAATGCATAGATTGGATGTTCTTGGTCATTCATAATGTGAGTTATAGGATGAAGAACATAGTACTTTGAACAACTTGGCTAGAGAAGAGTCAGAAGAAGATGAGCCCACATATGAGGAATTATCTACAAAAGGTTTTTTGAGAGGTCCAAACAATTATTTTCACTTAAATCTCATAGGGTCTCCACTCCCTCCTCCTCAATACTTTGAACTTCCTGAGATCAAATACATTCTTGAACCATCTTTAACAAATTTTAAAACTATGTTGTCCGATCCTTAGGATTTTCTTATCATTCAGGTAGGCAAGTTTCCACCTAGAGATCCATCTACACATTTTTATAAATTTCCTTATTCTTAGTTTAGGATAAAAAATGTTGGTGTTTTGTCGAGTATAGGGGGTTCGAACCCTACTAAACCTAGTGTTTCTAGTGGGGACACTAGTTCCTCTATATCAACATAATATAGTATAATTAGTCCCTCTGCCAGCATTCCTTTGACTAGAGGAAACCTTTCTCTTGGATTTTCATTTGTAAATTTGAATGTCCCACTTGTGATTTTTTCTAGTTCTAGAATATTAACTAGGGGTATAAATGTTCCTAGTTCTAGACTCTCTTTTGGGAGTGGAAACATCCACAGATTTAGACCTTTTATTGGAGTGAGTTCATTCCTACTTTCAAAATCGCTATTGGAAGTATTGTTATACCTAACATGGGGTTTCCATTTGATATGAATTTTACTCCAACCTTTGGATATCAAATGAATACAAGCTCATCCTTGGTGGCAAAAACTTCTTAGGAGGTAGTTATATAAGTGGTAACATGGCAGACAATGGGATGTTGGGTCCATCTTCTAGTAAGCCTATTATTTTTTCCATGACCGAGTTTCCATTTTTGGCAACTTTAAATCTTCTTGACTTATCTCATTTAACTAATGACCCAGTTCAAAATGATCTAACATCACCTACCATCCTTGATAAATTACCCTTGGATATCTCAAAATTTGAGGGTAAAGCTGGAGAATATTTGTCAAACCATGTAATGCCATTCCATCTATGTTGTTAATCAAACTCATTGATTAATGATAATATACGTAACGACTTTTTCAGCATACCTTGATAAGGGTTTCGACAAATTGGTACACATGGGGGATTTATTGGAAAATCAATATCATAGTAGATGGGTTTAGATTGGAGATTTAAAAATAGTTAAAATATACTTCAATATATTGGATGGTACTAAGGGAGCATGAGTTTTCTTTAAACTAAACTAGTGGTATACATAATGGGGGGTTCAACCAACCAACGTTTTTGGTTGTTGGGGTGGGTTGGAGGGAAGGAGGGGAGGAATAAGTGTTAGAAATGAGAGGAGATATTTTTTGTGAGTTTTTTATGGAAGCGAAAATTATCATGAAGGAGAAAGGTTATATATCTCTATTCCTTAGACCTTATATAAATTCTCAACGAACCATGAATTCTTTGAACAAGCAATGAAAATGACCATAGATTTCATGAGAGAGGGATCTAAATATGAAATTGTCTTTTGATTCCTAATAAACATTGATTCTTTTGACTAAAATATCAAATAACATATTATAAACAACATTTTTTTAAATAGATTTTAGATACATATGTAAAATATTGGGATCAACATCCTAGGGGTAGAAATAATGAGGGTTATAAAAAAATGTTGGAAAAAAGGTACTTACAATCTTTGGTTAAAATATAGGTTATTTCATTTGGAAATGTGTATTGGGAGGGGGTAATAAAATTTAAATTTTGGGAGGTAGAAATGAACTTTAGCGTATTTTTTAATACCGCGCGAATGCATGTGTTATGCCATAAATTTTATTGAGTGAATCCCCCATGGTGGTCCATTAAGTTTCCATGTGCATTCCATAACAATTTCTTTCCATTGGCAATCGCTTCCTAATGCACTTCAAGACGATGATTTACTACAATATGAGAATGAAGATCTTAACATTTCTACGTCATAAACCTCCACCTACATTTTAGATCACATTCATGAATGGAGGAAGAGACGTTGGATGATTTAGAGTCAACATCCTAGATCATTCATTATCATATTTTTTCATGAGGTTTTTCTTTCCTAGCATTGATAAAGATGTGGCCTTGTCAGGGTAGTGACTAAGGAAAAAATTGTCTTAAAATCTCAACAACTAGGCTTGGTTTACTCCTAGTCTAGAATGTTGCATAACATTATCTGGTTTGCTCTGTAGTTTGATATCAACCTTATGAAACCTATGCTAGGACCTAATAATAATGATGTGATGAGTTCAATTGGAAATGTTGTGACCAATCAGATGGAAAATCATATGGGATAGAGGTCCATATATTATTACCCACCTACAACTACATAATATTATTAGAGTACCTCATTTCTTATTCAAAATTTTGATCTCCATTCATTAGACAACAAATCGAAAGGGTACCCAACAACCTAAAGGAAAAACATGAAGAAGAAGAAGAACCCTAATTTTGAATAAGGGCCTTCAACGACTAATTACAAAAATAATGATGCCAAGGTAAAGAAAGACAATAAGAAGGTAAAGTTTACTTATGATACTTGCAAAGGAGACCATATTACTCATCGATGCCTTAAGTTGGAGGAATTTCAGCACTAGGTGGCTCAAATAGAAGATCAACAACAACATGTTGAGCTTACTAACCCCTTCCCTCCACAATAGACAAAAATATTTGTTGAAAATCCTAGAAACTATACACCTTCATAAGGAGGTAATTAGGGTGCCTTCCTACAAGGTGGTAGTGCATTCAATGCTAACATTTATATGTGTGATAAGGATGTTAATGTCTAGACTTGAGCTCTTAATTATGTTTCTCTAGAAACTAAATCATTTTAGAAGGAACCATCTACATCACAACCAAAAGGCCCTCTTCAAATAGAGAAATAATCTATTGATATGATGGTGTGCCTCCCAAAGGGAATTTTATGAAGGTCTATGCATAACCCAAATTCCCAAGCTATCTAAAAGTAAGTATTGTTGAGAACTTAGCTTAGGCACCTTGTGTCATGTATGCATTAGAAGTCCTTCAAAGTTTGTTGCAACAACAAAAGGCATTATTGAATGCTATTAGCAGGAATGATCCTTTAGATGATCGATTAATAATATTTGACCTTGAATATTCTAAGAGTAGACTTCCTCACCATGTCGTATTTAAGATTCAAGTAGCTTCACACAACACAAAAATTTTCAAATGTGTGGTTGTTGAACAAGCTTTTTCCTATGCATGTCTTTGTCATTTTGGAGAGATTTAGTTTCTCTTGATATTGTTCTTTCAACAACCATGTTAAACGAATTTGATGGTTACTCTTTCAAGCCCCATGGAATTATCCCTACCATTCTAGTTGAATTGGGAGGTAAGACCATTTTACTAGAAGTGGAAGTTGTTGATGCTCCTTTGAACTACAACTGTTTATTGAGATGAAGTTGGATGTATGCAATGGCATTCATCATGTCTTCTATGTTTCAGGTGATTAAATTCCCTCGCAAGGGGAGGATATTCACTATCGACTAGTTGAACTATTGCATACTTGATCCTACTTCTAAAGCTAGGTCAAATGTTCCATTAGTGGATAATTCCAAGGTGTTGTATGAAAATGTCAATGATGGGATTTTTAAGGAATCATGTCTTATGGCCACTTTCCCGCTCCCTCCACCAACCTATTACATGGCCTCTTCACTTATAAATGTGATTTATTTAGTCACTGTTGAGCATACAATTCATTTCCAAACCAGTTACTTTGGACAGAGATTTGTGGAATTATCCTAATTTCCAAACCGGTTACTTTGGAAAAAGCTTTGTAGAAGATATGTGGATTGTGCTAAACCCATTGAATTTTTAGTCAGGGACTAGAAATATATGTTTGCTTATTCCTTTGTCTATGGTTAAATATTATTTTCAAGCCATTCAAATGGCCTCCATAGACTATGATTAGGATCTTCCCTCCCAAGAAGAGTGTGTTCAATTCACATCACCCATGTGGGCCTTAAACCCCCCTATCTCTATTGATTTCTTTGACATGGTCTTGCCTTCAAATGAGGATAATTTGGAGGCAATGACTAGTTTAAAAAGCCCATGGGAATATATGCATAATCAATCATACTTCCTTCTAGAACTGGACCAAATGGATATTGTTGGAAATAAGGATCCCATCTCATCAAGAGATATTGATTTGGTAATAAAGTCCCATCCTTGCACATGATGTGTATGCAAGAGGTAACATGGAAAATATTTCAAAGACTATCCCAACTAACAATGACAATGCCAAGCTATCAGAAGGTAGAGAATTTGTTGAATGCTGGCTTCATCTATATTGTTCCCTTGACCAAATGGGTCTCTATCCTAGTTCCCATTGATAAAACATAGGGGACAATCCACATCTATACTAGTTTTGGGGATTTGAATAAAGCATGTCCAAAAATAACTATCCTATGTCATTCATTGATCCCATTATTGATGAATCCGATGGAATATGGAATCTCTTATTTTATGGATGGATTTTCTAGGTATAACCAAATTCAAATCTATAAAGAAGATCGGCAAAAGACTACCTTTATTTGTACTTGGGGCATGTTTTCCTATCAAAAGGTGTAGTTTGGTCTTAAAAATGCTAGAGCCACATTTTAGTGGGTCAAGTATTATGTTTTCCATGAAATTAAACATATTGTGAAGGCCTATTTGGATTATTTAGCCACTCAGTCAAAGAGAAGGGATGACTATCTAGCTAACTTTTGTGTTTTATTCGAAAGATGAAAACATTATAAAATCCATCTAAACCTCCTTAAATGCATCTTCTTAATTGTGTCCCCTGGATATTAATCGATTTTATTATGTCCAAGTATAGGATCATGTTGGATGATTTTAAGGTTGAGTCAATGCTTTAGTTTCCTCTCCCAAGAAACATTCATATGCTTCAAAGCTTACAAGGGAAAGTAAATTTTTTGCGACAATCATCACAAATTATGGTGATATTACAAAAGGTTTCTCATGTCTTTTGAAAAATGGAGTTTTTTTTAAGTGATATGATAAAGAAAAATGATCATTTTACACATTGAAAAACATATCTTGTGTTAAGACCACTGCTAAGTCCTATTTCTTATTATATCTTGCATAATATGAAGCAACCATTAGTATTGACTTGGTTTAACAAGATGGTTCACATCATGAGAATGTGATTGATTACATTATCAAAGGGATCATTGGACTAGAATTGAAGTATTCCCATATGGAGAAGTTGGCCCAATAGCAGTGTATGCTACCCAATGACTCCAACATTACATTCCTCTTCGATGAATGATTGTTATTGCATATTCTAATCTAATGCAAGATATCTTGACCCAATGAATAATAAGGGGAAATTGTTTTAAGTGTACAATTATATTGTAAGATTTCAATATGGAATTTGCATCATCCAAAGACTCTACGAAGTCCTTGTCTTTTTTCAAGTTGATATTGAAGCTTCCTCGAGACAATGAGGACCTTATTGTGAATGATATTTTTGCTAGATTAACACTCAGTTATTATTTACTATAATGATCCCTAGTATGGAGAAATAATTGTGTGTTTCTAAACTTAGTATTTTGTTTCTCACTTGTCTTAGGAAGAGCATCAACACATTCACCACCAATTCAAAATAAACTTCATTATCGATGAGACTTTGTATCATCGAGTGGTTGGCTTGATTTTGCATTGGTTCTTAGTTCACGACAAGGATGAGAAGGTTTTAAATGATTATCAAGTGGAGCATGTGGAAATAATTTGTATGGGATGTCCACAACCCCAAAAAAGTTACGCATAAGATATTTTTAGCCATCAATATTTAAAGACTGCAATAAAATTGTCAAGAAGTGTCATCCCTATTAGGTTTTTACCAAAACAATGTGTGTTTATCATCTTCTTTACTACACCTTATAGTTACCATAAGTCCCTTTTCTAAATGGGAAATGGATACTATCCTACTTCTATATATGGTCACAAGTACATCATTGTAGTCATCCATTACTTCACTAAGTGAGAAGAAACCATGCCAACCTTTGGAAACAATAGTAAAACATATGTGCTCTCCATATCCAATCACCTTGTCGCCAGATTTCGGTGTACCCTGAGAGATTGTCATAGACCATGGTACACATTTATAGAACAAAATGATGATGGAATTAGTTTCTAAGTTGGGTTTCCATCGGAAAAAACCATCATCATACTATCCTTAGGTTAATGGTCAAGTAGAAGTTGTTAACAAGGTTTTGAAGACTATGTTTAAGAGGACAATCAACAAGAACAAGTCGAACTAGCATGTTTTTATTTTTCCAACTCTTTGGAAACATTGAACCTTGGTAAAAACAAATTTACCCCTAATTATTTTGTGCATGGAATGGAGGTGGTTCTTTTGATTGAATGTGAAATCCATTATTTTTTAATCTCTTTCCCAATACATTAGTTGAGGAAAAGAACCTTGCTGATTTGGAATTCCTCGGTGAACATTGATGAGATGTGGCTACAATGAATGAGGTCCATAAGAAGCAAATGAAATATTATTATCATAAGAATGTTCACCATTGAGTATTTTTAAAAGGATACTTAATCTTGGTCTAATATTAAGATAATGATAAGTTGGGGGTAGGTAAGTTAATACTGGTGTTTCATGGTCCTTACAATGTGAGGTGTGTTTTACAATAAGGATTTTATAAGTTGGTAGACTATGAAGGGACCCCTTTGGATGAACCATACAATGGGATTTATCTAAAGAGGTATTATGCCTAGATAATGATGTCTCATGATCCTCTTGTACATGTTGTATATACGTTTTATATTTTTTATTTTACATTTTTTATTTTTTATTTTAGTTCATGTTTATCATGATTTGTGATTGATTTTAAAATGTCATTGGACATTCTCATATATGTAGGATTGTAACATACCTAGCCTTAAAGTTGAGTCTCGTTACTACCATTTTCTACTATGATACCAAATTAAAACAATGCATGCATGCATCATATCATACAAACTCATGTGACTAACAAAAAATTAAAAACCACAAATGCAAATCATTAATCCATACACAACATTCAATATTTACATAAAAAATATTCACAACATAATTGAACATAAGAAATATCATGAAAGACTTATCTCTTGGTAAATCACCAATTGGTTGTGTATGAAGGACATTCCTCCCAAATGTAGGCTCTATTGTTCCATTCCTCTCAACAACATACCACACTTGTGTTGTGGCTATAAATTCACAATGAGGTATGGCTCTCATGGCTAGACATTTTCCTCACATACTCCTAATACCCATATTTCTAACTCCAACAACAATTCCAATCCACCAACTCACTTTCCCCTCAACTTGCACAACCTAAGGAATGGGATCCCCTTATCTACCATGCAGTCCCTTAGGCTATCCCACTTCCCTCCAAGGCTCCAACACAAGTTTGTCTAGTAAATATCATAGTTGAGCGCTCCAGGAATTCGTAGTTGTTCTATGAGTGCTCACAATAGTCTTCTCAAGGTTATCAATCCATTTCCTCAGTAGAAAATGAATTTTTAAGAACACAACCTATTTTCAGCATAAAATCTCAACCCAACAAGGCTACTTTCATACACTACATGGTTGGTGTTGTTTTTCCAACACCAATCTCTCCCTTGCTATCCAAATATCATCATTGTAAAAAAATTCCCCTCTCCTACTCGAATTTTCTTCTTCTCCCATGCTTGCTTGACTCTCACTCTAGCCCAAAAGGATTTCTTGGATCTCACACTTCCTCTGTGATTTATTGTACTCATCCTATGCTATCATAACTAGATGAGTTGACTCCCTCACCCAACCTCTTACATGAATTCAATGGTTGAGTGTCTAATAATCAAAGGGAGAATTAGATGGTAAAGATACATTTACTTAGGAAAATAACATGTTTTTTCCCTTGGACCCCCAACTTTATCCACCTCTCTTATGGAATCATACCCCCCCCCCCCAACATTATCGTCCCTCTCATATCACAACCAAATATTTATTTTTCTTAATGTTTTCAATGTACAATTTACATAGCTCAACCCTCAACCTTATTAATCAGTATGAGATCTTCGATCCAAACATGTTGGCTCACTGGCCTAAATTGCATTTATATAATTACATTATAATTTATGAGGATTAANAACATTATCGTCCCTCTCATATCACAACCAAATATTTATTTTTCTTAATGTTTTCAATGTACAATTTACATAGCTCATCCCTCAACCTTATTAATCAGTATGAGATCTTCGATCCAAACATGTTGGCTCACTGGCCTAAATTGCATTTATATAATTACATTATAATTTATGAGGATTAAAACTAGGTATGTTGCATCCCCTCCCCTTTATTTGTGCATTGTCCTCAATTCACAACACCATATAGGTGTGCATGCATATTAAAATTATAGGCTCTCCAACATTTAATCATCATATAGCCTCTCTGACCTAGTATCACATAGGCATTCCATCCCAAAACATATATACATAAGCATTCCGGCCCCAAAACCATACATAATGATTTTACAATTGATAATTCTTGCATCAATTCCAACCAACAATCTCTCATTCCCATCATTTTTCACAACCCTAGGAAGTCTACCCCCTTCTATGCACTATAGTCCCTTAAGTTTTACCATTTCCCTCCAGGGATCTAGTATAGACTGGTCAGGAAGTCTTAGAGTTGCGGCTCTAGGAACTTCAGATGCAACAATTTTCACAATTTGTTGATTCCCACAACAATTCCAACCAACAAGACCTCATGCCCCTCAAAATGAAAAACCCAAGGAAGTGTATCCCCTTCTCAACACCACATTCCCTCGGGATATACCATTTCCCTCCAGGTATCCAACACAAGGTAGGACAAGAAGTATTAGAGTTGTGGCTCTAGGAACTCCAATTGTAATAATATAATCACCAAACTTTCAAATAGTTGTAGATGTGCTTCCTACATTGCATCCTTAAGCTCCACTTTTCTTCTTCTAAGATGAAACAAGTCGACTAGACTTTACTCATTCCATTCCTTTTTTCTTAAGCTCAATTTCCTTCTAGTGCTCATCTTTCCAAGAACTTGGTTCATGTCTTCATTCTTTATCTATTCCTATCCAACCATCATTAAAACATACATGTTATAGCGATTATCATATAATAATTATCTTTTTTCACAAGAGTCATCAACTCTATAATGTAACATTTATTCAAGAGTAAGTTTGTAACCATAAGCAACACTTATATATATGGTTATTCTATGCTTTAGAGAGATACTACAGGAAATAACTTAGATCATTTTCCTTTTTCATACACACCCTCATGATCCCAAACACTCTTCCATATTCATTCTTAAGTTACCTCTTCCTTTCCATACTCACCCTCTAGGCTTAGGAAACCCCTTCTCTACTACACAGTCCCTCGGAAGATCCATATTACCAACTATTTTTCATGTGCAAGGAGAGTACCAACTTACTACTAGACTCCCATTGGTAGTCTGTACCATGTGGCAACCATAGGGTTCTAGTATCCTAACAGTAGCCTTCTTCCTGAGCTTTCTAGATTCAATAGCCATTATATCATTTGTATCACACACATACAGTCATCGTGAGATATTATCATAGCAATTTATTTTATAAATATTCAAATATGTTTTATATAGGAAATCGAATTTCCCAAGTATGAAATTCCCTCTCATAATGTTTGGCTCTTGTAGTTGTAGGTAACGATCCTCCTTGTGGGATTACACCATTGCCATATCCAAGAACAATCTACTTTCAATTTATTTCAACTTTCATTCATCCAAACAAATTGTCAGTATTCATGCACATTGTCATTTCATTGCAACATTTACAATCAATGTCCTATGAAGTGATCTTAGAATTATATTCCTCTATAAATTCAATCACTTCTAATCATTAACCACATTAACTGGAATGAAACTATCATCCATTATGCATTATCAACATACTTATCATTACATACTGCACGCTAACATTACCAATAAACCAATGTTCTGATACCAATTTCCATATCTATGCAATTCACCCCTGCATTGACTCTAAAATCAAACACACACACACACATTCCACCGTGGTTTTTTGGAAGGTCTATCCAACTCCTCAACACATCATCATGGCTCTTCCCATCTACTTGTTATATCATTTGGATATTTTCCTCTTCGACCCATACACAACACTAGGAATATAATCCTTTAGTTTTATTCAATGTTGACAAAGAGGTTGCAATCCAAACATTGATTATAAGTAGGAAGGCCACAAAGGACTTGCATAATGCTATAAACCTTCCATATCCAACCAATTCATGGTATCATACATGGCCATCTCTATTGGAATTCATTTATATGGAAGGAGTATGTCTCTTGACTTGTCCCGGTTATGATCTCATAACCAACATAACATAATATGCAATTAAATTTCATATAATTGCATTCAAGAATTAAACAACATTTGTATACTCAAGGCCTTCCACATTTACACATCAATTCAAATATTGAATTTTTACCAAGTGAATTCTTACCACAATGCCCCTTTATCATCATAAGCGACCAAATGCATACATGCATGGATATTATCAATTTACATGATGCTACCTGATCAACTGGTATGTTGTAGAAGCTCGTAGACTCCCTTCTCCAACTTCTTGATAAACATTCTTACCATCCTCATTTTGTCTTCATATGGATGGATTTCATATGTAGTGACAACATCATCACTTTTATCCATGCTATAAACTTTTCCTGGATACATAATCCATCATTAGTCACATTCAAATACCATAGCATCATTATTTCATATACAACAACATACTACTTAGAGTCTAGAAGCATGTCATATTCATGTCCAATAATTCTCACATGCACTAATGCATGTCCATATGCACCAATAATTCATTCTCAACATGCCTACTAGTGCACATGCATTATATATTTCCTATATGCATTCTTCATCACTTCTAGTATTATTTACAATGCATATTTATTCCATCTTTATTTATTAATTTATTAATTTTATAGATGGTTGTCCTTGAATTCCTTTAGATTCTAGTGGCCATGTTTCTTCTTGCTGAGCACCTTCCATCCGAGTCCAACTTGACCTTTTTTCAATTCCAACCAATATGTCCTATTGGCAGCTTCTTCCACTCAAGAAATCATGCCCCAAATTTAAGTATTCCCTAATGTTGTATAAGCATTACTCCATCTGGATATTAGCACTATAATATAATAACCACTCATTTCTTTATTTATCCATTAGCACATTTAAAATGAATGAACCTTCTTCATTTTTTCCACCGAATTACTTGCACCTATATACCACTTCCATTGCGAACTCTAATTTATAAGTGGATTTATTGCTTTGAATAATTTCATATAGAAGTTGTTGGTTTATGGATTGAAACTATTTTCCAGGCATTCCTATGTTCTCACATAGAGATTTCTCACCCATATCATGAGTAATGCATCGACTCATGAGATTATTTCCCTCTTTTGAAGCAAGCTTTGCTTCCATCAATACAATTTCACATTCAAGGTGAAGGAGTCTCCCTTATCTACCCATTCCTAGTAAAGACATCCTTCACCTATTAGATTAATGTTTCATGTGAGAATCCATGTTGATATGTCTTTGCAATTCATTTATACTTTGTGGTAGTTGAATATCAATTTTGTCTCTACTCTTCCATATCCCTTATCAACCTTTTATTTCCTACCTTGTAGCTTTGCACTTCCCTCTGCATCTCTTTATTATCTCAACCAACTTTACAATAATTGTCTTACTTCCTTGTCCATTGGACCCTAGAATTAGAATCCACAATAGAACTACACAATCCTTATTTAATTCATCTAATCCTCTTGTCAATAGACCTTTGACATAGAACTCTACCCTTGAGTGTTTCCATGTTCATCAACAATTACCATTTTATTAAAAACTTAGCCCCTTTTAATTGCCAGGATAATGGACTCCAAATGTGCCTCTATACATATGTATAGGCACCATCATGAGAATTTGAACTCTTCCTTACCTAATATTCATATATGGCATGTACCTCTACGATTTGGAAATATTTTTCCAAAATTGACATTGTTTGGAAAACATTCATATTGAGCAATTGCATGGTTCATGGAGTCCAATTATCCATTTTCTTGCAACTTTATGAAACAACTAGATGCTTACTCGAAGAACTTAATCCTCCTGTCATGCTTTCCTATAGATTACCTTTCCAAGGGCTATACTCATGCCTAATTCTAAGTTTTGAGCTAAAATTTATAGCTTTGTGAATTTTGCAATTTTTACTCAATTGTGCCCTACTATCAGTGATATAATTTAGTCGAAAGGCCATCTTTTTCCCTTTGTAGAAGAAAATATGTTAGGAATCATAAAAAAAAATTCATATCAGGAGAAAACAAGATTTATGATTGTAAACACACAAAAATTGTTGGGTTCAAAATTTGATGCTCCGGTAAATTTCTATATAAATATGGAATTGATGACTTTGCACTTCCACATTTTCTCCATACTTAGAATTTTGAGAAAAACTAGCTATCTCCCAAATGAGAAAAACTAGGAAAAACTTCCTCGAGACAAAGTTGTTTGGATTGATGAGGAGGTAAAATGTCGACTGAATATTTTTTTCCAGATTTGTGATCTGGGGTTCATTTTCCTCCTCCGAAGATTTTAAAAATCCCCAAAAAGTGTGGGAATAATGGATTTTTCCTTGTTTCAACATCTCCATTCCAAACCCTTTGAATTTTGAAAAATTCCCACCTAGGAATATTCATGCCTTATTTTTGGGCTCCCTATAAAAATTTCATCTTTATCTAGGTCCTAGTCACTGAGCACTACTTTGACCTTCAAAACCCACTAATTTTCACTTTCTCAAGATATGGCAACTTGGATGACATGGCATGGAACATGGCTTCTGTTGTCCACCTATCATCCACTGAATTGGCCATGTCATCATCCTCCTTTCCCTTAATTGGTGATCGAATTATTTCTTCCGTTGACGACCCAAATATTTCTTCTATCAACCATCAACAAAAACCTCCTATCAGCGATCGAGGAAAAACCTTCTATTGATGATTAGGGGAAAACCTCCTATTGACAATTGACAAGAAATTCTATCAACTATTGGGTAAAAACCTTTTATTAATGGTCGATGAAAAACCTTCTATTTACAATCAACAAAAAAATTATATTATTGATCAACAAAAAACCATCTATCAGTAATCGACGAAAAAAATATATCAACGATTGGCGAAAAGCCTCCTATTAGCGATTGGAAAAAAATCTCTATCAATGATCGATGAAAACAATTTATCGAATATTGGCGAAAAATTGTCTATCGATGGTCATAAATTTTCTTTGTATTGACGATCGGTAATTTTGTTTGTATCAATGATCGACGATTTTCTTTCTATCAGTGATTGACAGTTGTCTTTGTATCGATGATAGGTAATTTTCTTGGTATCAAGGATAAGTTATTTTCTTTATATTGATGGTTGGCTATTTTATTTGTATCGACGATCAATGATTTTATGTGTATAAAAAAATCATTGATTTTATTTGTATTAGTGATCAATGATCGACAATTTTCTTTTTCGGTGAACTATGTTTTTTCCAATTTTTATGAATTTCACCAAACTTTGAAAATCTCCATCGGTGATCAGGGAATTCCTTTCACATTTCCAAACTATTTTAAATTAGATATCTATGAAAAAATCAACATTGGATATAAATCGTCGATCTCAATATCAATGTGATCTCGATCGTCTATCTACTAAAATCCGTTGAACTTCTCCAAACTTGCAAATGAATCTTGGTCGTTGATCATCAAGTCGAATGTGATCTGGGTTGTTGATTCACCAAACTTCACAGTCGCCATGAAAACACGAAATTCGACCTCCTGTGCCAATTTTTAACTCTACAACTTGTAGTCTATTGTAATTAATCATCTCTTTGACCATTATAAGTGCAAATTCAACCTTAATTATCTCAAAAAAATTGGAATTTTCACTTAGATTTTATCATTTTCCCCAAATCCATCATACATAAAAAATATGCAATGACAAATTTACTAAATTCGTGCTAGTATTTGGATCATACAAGTCCGATGTTGAAGCAAAATCTATGATACCAACCTGTAACATACCTAACCTCGCAGTTGAGTCCCATTACTACCATTTTCTACTCTGATACCAAATTAAAGAATACATGCACATGACATTTCATACAAACTCATGAAACTAATAGTGTATTAAAAACCATGAATGCAAATCATTAATCCATACAAATCATTCAATATTTACATATAACATATTCACAGTGGAATTAAACATAAGCAATATCATAAAACACTTATATCTCGGTAAGTCAGCAATTGGATGCATATGAAGGACGTTCCTTTGAATCATAAGCTCCATTGTTCCATTCCTCTCAACAAAAGGTCACCCCTGTGTTGGGGCTATGAATTCACAAGGAGTTATGGCTCTCATAGATGGCCACTATCCTCACACACTTCCAATACCCATATTTCTAACTCCAGCAACAATTCCAATCCACCATCTCTCTTTCCATAGCTCAACCTACACAACCCAAGGAATGGGATCCCCTTCTCTGCCACATAGTCCATCAAGCTATCCCACTTCCCTCTAGGGTTGTAATATAAGGTTGGCTAGGAAATATCACAAATAGGAGCACCAAGAATTATTAGTTATTCCAGGAGTGCTCACAGTAGACTTCTCAAGGATCTTGATCCATTTCCTTAATGGGAAATGCATTTTCAAGCACACAACCTAATTTTTCAGCATAAGAACTCAACCCAACAAGGCCACTTCCATATATAACATGGTCGGTGCTCTTTTTCCAGCATTGATGCCCCCCTTGTTGTCCAAAAATCAGCATTGTAAAAATTGTCCCCTATTCTACTTGAATTTCCTTCTTCTCCCATGCTTTCTTGACTCTCACTCTTCCCCAAAAGGATTGCTTGATTCTCACACTTCCCCCATGATTTCTTGTTCTCATCCCATGCTGTCATAACTAGGTGAGATGACTCCCTCACCCAACCTCTTACATGAATTCAATGGTTAAGTGTCTAATATGTCAAAGGGAGTATTAGATGGTGAATATACATTAACTTAGGAAAATAACATGGGTTTTCCCTTGGAACCCCCCTGCCCCCACCCCTCCATTTTATCCCCCTTTCTTGTGGAATCATAGCCCCAAAACATTACCATCCCTCTCATATTGCATCCAACAATTTATTTTTTATTAATTTTTTCAATGTATAGTTTAAAGTTGTCAATTCCCACTAGCTCAATCAGTTAAGGTGTGGGTTTCGTTTTCTAGGCGACTCGAGTTCAATACCTTTACGGTGATTTTAGTCGAGAGGAGACACCCAAAAATCCATCCATGTTAAGGGTTGGTGCGACCCAGGTTGGGTGTGATCCCCAGGTTATTTTGACGGCTTAGATGCCCCTGGGTTGTGGTTTCTTAGCCAATGGTTAAAAATGTTGTCCCTGCATGTTACAGGCACATTTCTAACAAACAAAAAAATGTATAGTTTAAATCTCGGCCCTTGGCCTTATTAATTAGTATGGGATCTCTAACCCAAACATGTTGTCTCACAAGCCTAAACCACATTTACATAATTAAATTATAATTTATAGGGATTAAAACTATATGTATGTTACAATGATTCACAAATTGCGCTAGTATATGCACATAGAACCTTGCTTCCATGGCTTGGGTGATTTATTCTGCCATGGGCCGGATTGTGAAATTAGGAGGAATTTTCCTTGGTCCTACAACCAATAATGTTGTCGAGTATGGTGTTGTTATTGAACTTCCTTCTGAATCCATTCCACTCAATATATAACATATGAGTGTCCACTTGGATTCACAACTAATGGTGTCTCAATTGAATAACATATGTTGCATGTGCAATCATATGCTTCTTCAGAAGTATTTACGGGTGAGTCCTTGAGTGCTATTTTGAGTTCATTACTTTATTCATGTGCCAAGGAGGTTTAATGAATTGATTGATTCATTATCTAATTATGTTTTAGATTGGAATTTGTCACATAAATTTAACTAATCATGCATGTAAATAATCATGGAAAAATAAATCACATCATTTTTTTTGCACTTATTATTATTATTATTATATAACACTGCATGATGTCCAAAATGTTTATTTTCATGTACAAAAATTGTCTCTACATCCTCTCATTATACAAAAATGGGTCTATATATGTTAACCACAATAAAGAATAAAATAATACTACTCC
The DNA here is from genome assembly GCA_009831015.1 of Picea engelmannii. Classification (NCBI taxonomy): domain Eukaryota; kingdom Viridiplantae; phylum Streptophyta; class Pinopsida; order Pinales; family Pinaceae; genus Picea; species Picea engelmannii. Next base: position 2,263,721 of record ML781789.1, on the reverse strand, counting down.
TCAACCTTTGAGCCCTCATGTACACCATAATAACATGTGACTATCATGGCTAATAATTGTAGAATTCACTGCCAAAATGGTGGTACTCTTACCACATGCCTATGCACCTCCTCTGAGATATCTAGTAGTTTTGTTAATGAAACACTAAGGTTCGGACCTTTGATGTTCTATTGGACCTCTTGAATTACTCTCCCTGCATTTAAGGCATCTGCACCTTCGATTGGTCTGACTATTATTGATTGGTCCTCCTCCTATCTAACTCAACAATA
>ML781789.1:2218356-2252067 GCA_009831015.1 Picea engelmannii | reverse complement strand
TCCTCATCTATAGGAAAACATGGATAGACCATATTTCTCATGTGGATCAAGTTCTCCATCTACTCTCTCAGCACCAACTTTTCCTGAAACAATCTAAATGTGCTTTTGGCGCCTCAGAAGTCGAGTACTCGGGTCATCTTGTTGGAAAGCACGACGTCAGGGTGGATCCTAAAAAGATTGAAGCTATGCAAGACTGGCCTCACCCAAAGACTCTCAAAATCTTCCATGGATTTCTAGGCTTAACAGGTTATTATCACAAGTTTGTTAAGAATTATGGAAAGATTGTGGCCCCTCTCACTGCACTCCTTAAAAATAATTCTTTCACCTGGACTCCAACAGCTACTCAGGTTTTTCAAACCTTGAAGATGGCCATGTGCACCACTCCAATCCTGGAACTTCCTCATTTCACAAAGACCTTTCTCTTGGAATGTGATGTTTCAGGGAAAGGAATTGGCATTGTCCTTATGCAAGAGGGCCGACCTTTGGCCTTTACCAGCAAACAATTGTCTAAAGGAAATTTGGGCAAATCAATCTATGAAAAGGAAATGTTGGCTATTCTGCATGCCGTTGATCTTTGGCACCCTTATCTATTGGGGAAAATCTTCCAAATTAAGACAGATCATCAAAGCCTCAAGTATTTTTTGGAATAATGCATCTCCTCCCTAGAGCAAAAAAAATGGGTGACTAAGCTCTTTGGATATGATTATGAGATTATTTACAAGAAAGGAAAAGACATTGTGGTTGCATATGCACTTTCCCGAAAATATGAAGATGAAGGGTCCCTTTTTTCTCTCTCCTTCATTGTACCAGATTGGCTCCAAGCCGTTTGCCAAGAATGGCTACAAGATCCCAAAAGTTCGCATCTAATACAACAATTGCAATCCAATTCTCCAGTTTCCCTAAGGTACTCTTGGCTCCATGATGAGCTTCGATACAAAGGTCGTTTGTATTTAAGTAAACAGTCAAAACTTAAATCCACGGTACTTTCTGAGCTTCATGCTACACCCATAGTTGGGCACTCGAGGTTTACCAAAACCTATGACAGGGTCAAATGTTCTTTTTTCAAGGATGGTATGAAAGAGGACGTTTGTAATTTTGTGGTTGAATGTGATGTGTGCCAACGCAACAAGGGTGAAACAGTCAAATCTCCTGGCACACTACAACCGCTTCCAATTCCACCTGCTATTTGGTGGGATATCTCTATGGATTTTATTGTAGGCTTACCTAAATCAGGAAATAAATCAGTCATCATGGTGGTTGTTGATCGCCTTTCCAAGTATGCTCATTGTTTTTCTCTTCAACACCCATTTACAGTAGCCACTGTGGCTCAACTTTTCATGGATCAAGTCTTCAAGCTTCATGGCATGCCACATTCTATTGTTTTTTATTGTGACCAAACTTTCACCAGCAATTTTTGGCAAGAACTGTTCAAGCTACAAGGCACCCAATTGCATCTCAACACAACTTATCATCCCCAGACTAATGGTCAAACCGAAGTTGTCAACAAGTGTTTGGAAACATATTTGAGGCATTTTGCATAAAAAAAGAAAAATCAGTGGGTTCAATGGTTACCACTAGTTGAATGGTGGTACAACACTTCATACCATACAACTACCTGCATGACTCTTTTTGAAGCAGTATATGGACAAAAGACACCTTCAGTTCTCTCATATTTACTGGGTGTCTCGAAGGTCCAAGCGGTTGACCAAACGCTTACAATTCAAGAGGCTATTCTCCGTACCCTCAAAGAGAATTTGGTCATGGACCAAAATCGCATGAAGCAACAAGTAGATCAAGGTCGCTCTGAACGTCAATTTGCAGAAGGGGATCAGGTGTTTCTTCAACTACAACCTTACAAGAAAAATTCCCTCAAGGCTGACCATTGTCAGAAACTGGCACCCAAATTTTATGGTCTTTATACCGTTCTCAAGAGTGTGGGACAGGTGGCCTATCAGTTAGCTTTGCCCAGTCATTCTAAGCTACATCATTTTTTTCATGTTTCCTGCTTAAAGAAGGTGATTGGAACTAAGTGCAAAATTCAAACCAACCTTTCCGAGTTGGATAAAGAAGGCTCCATTTGGCTACAACCAGAAGCAGTTTTGGACTAGCGTGAGCGTCGCCTGTGTCAATGAACCATCAAGGAAGTGTTATTCTAGTGGAAAGATACGACCCCAGCAAATGCCACTTGGGAACCAACTACCATTCTGCAATAATTTCCACATCTCAAGCCTTGAGGACAAGGTTGTTTTTAAGGGGTAGGACATGTTAGGGACCTAACCCCTCACATAGGTAGAATAATATATTCCGATGTAATAAAGGTGAATATTAATAAGGCCTAGAAATAAGGAAGAATAATTCGAATGTAAGAAGACCTAATAGAAGCTTCCGCTTCTAGAATAATCTTCCCCTAGATGGTTCTTTTGATAGACATATTTAGTATAAATAGGAGTCGAGGGTATGATAATTGTTTTCTTAGATATTATTGTAATAGATCTCTTCTTGACTGGAGTTTTGTCCCTCGAAGAGGCAAGTGAACATTGCTCTCAGTAATCGAAGTGCTCTTTCTGGTGTTATTTTGTTATCATTTTAGTATTATTGTGGTGTTGTTCTGGTTATATTGTTATTCATCTGCCATTTCTAGCATTTTATTTATGTTCTACATACTTTTTATATCTAGAATATTACACTCTGGCAATGATTTTCATCATTGGTTGTTGTTTATAGTGACTTTATTATGTGTTATTTGCATTTGGAACATTTGAAATTCATACTTGGTAGTATGCTCTTTCCATCTATTGTCCAAGGAATCTCCTTAAATCATATCAGTTTCCTAATATTTTCTCATGTTGGTTGATAGGGGATTCCTTAACTCCCCCCTTCCAATGAATCTCTTGCTATTGAATCTGACTCATTTCCTTTGGGAATGAGATATAGAGACCTCTATAGTACCTTGGGGCTTGCATTCATTAGTGGTAGGTTCTGTTGCACTCAACAATGGGTGTCCATCAATGACCCTTGATCAATTTATTCTATGGGTGTTTGACATCAACACATCTATTCACACTTTCTAGAATGTAGTAGGTTCCTTGGTGTACATTGTTATTATTATTGGATTACCCAGTGTTTGGAAATGTTATACATTAATGACTAGTGACTAGATAGTTTCTTCCATGTTTGAATTTAGATTATTTATTCACATGGTGTAGATTCATATGTATGATGGATTTGGATTGAACACCTTGGACTATTGTAGCATCCTCTTTTGATGTTACTCCTGAGTTGATTATGAAATACCACTCTTATATATAACATTGGTAATTTGGAGGACCAATTTTGTACTCTTCATAGTTTCAATTGTCCTCTTCATGTTCATTGAGATGTAGATGCACTTTGTGTTTGCTCATGGATACAATCTTATTTTGCATGGATCCATTGTGTATTCTTTCATGGCCATGATATTTCTTCTTATATACTTGATTTGTATCCTTGTCTTGAGGAAGAGAGTCACTTGATACTTTGGTTTTTGTTTGTAGGTACCTTTTAGATCCTCAGTTTGTTAGACTTCACCTTGGTTCACTTTTCAGATTCCTCTAAGCCTTATAATGTATTTCGACCATCAACTCATCTTTCGTCGTTACACATTAGGGGTATCTATTATAGCTATATTTGGTCACCCTTGACCACATTAGTTGAGCCAAATAATTTGTATACATTCACTTGAATTGCATCTCATTCCAATAATTTTATACACCCTTTTTCCTATGCTCATGGGTTGCATTAAGGAAACATGCAAGAAAATTGCATGTTACTAGTTAAAAACCCATGCACACCCTTAAAATGGTCTTGAAAAATAAAAATTGTGCAACATGCACATCGATGAGTGGAGATCATGGAGGTGTTACACCTATATGCCTTGGATATTGAGCCTTAATGACTATAACTACTTCACAAGCATATAAATATGAGTTATAGGTTGGAGGCAAAATACCATTCCAAACCATATCACACTTATATGTTGGAGAATTTTAATGAGTTATATTATCCTTGGCTACCATATTCTCTCATTATATAGAACCTCCTAGTTTTGAAACTTTGATCATATGTCGTGTTAGGCCTAAATCATTCCTTTATTTCCCTTCCATAGAAGATTGGGATCCTTGAGGAAGTTGAGTTTGAGAAGTGGCCTTGGTTGGAGGAACCCAAACTTAGGTGACAAACGTGTTGGAAATAAATTTCAAGTCTACACTTTGTAATTTACATTTTAATTATTAATATAAATATCTCTCTCCCCTCCCCCTTGCACACCCCCCCCCCAAATTCATTCTGTATTCATGTGATGTTGATATTTATTTGAATTGATGAATTTTCGATTAGACTAATTAGCCTTACATTAGTTAGAATTCATGTGATTTAAAATTATGTTATTTACTTATTATTCTTAATTAGGTTTGAGAAAGGTTTTATTTTCTTGAATTTTGTGTAGGTGTAGAAAGGGATATTATGTCTAAATCTTGTTGCCCAAATTTTCCACAAACATCAAGGGATTCACATTGTGATCATATGACATACTTTTATTTAATTTCCTTTATGCATTTGATAACATATCTTGTGAATTTGAAAAAGCTATTTTTTTGTCTTTCTCTACTTTGTTGGTGAGGTCAACCCACTCACGAAGGAATTTTCCCATAAACATTAAGAAAGTATATTTATAGTTTAATTTCATGGATTCATGTGATGTTATTCCCCTTGGTGTACACGATTTTTTTCCTACTTTTCAAAGTAAAAAATAATTAAAAAAAAGTTATACAGATTAATCAATGGCTAGTTTGGAGGCTCTAACATTGTAGATCATTTGCAGTTGACTCAAGGGTACCTATCATCCCAATACTATTGAGATTATGCCACCCTTGTTATGATCCAAATGCTTAAAATATCACAGTAAACCAGAAGTACACACCATGTACACCAATTTGACCATGGAGCACAACTCCAATATAGATAAGAGAGATGAGTTACACAATAAATTCTTAAAGAAAAGAACAAAACCTCCTCCAACTACCCAAATACATTCATACATCACAATTTACATGTCTTCAATAATGTATACATGGTCTCTATATATACCTATTCACACCTACACATGATGCCCCTTTACTATTAGGCCGACTCTATTACATATACATTTGCACATTACATGTACATTTAGCCCCATATATTCCCCACCTTGGATTCATATCATAAATCAACCCCGTATATGCCCCACTCAGGGTCATATCATAGTACCCTCCTTAAAAAATCTTTGTCCTCAAATCTTTGCAATTAAAAGAATTAAATGTGATGAAACCAAGTAATATGGTTTTCTTATGTTCATCCTTTCTTCTTTCGATTGATGATTATCCATCCATCCAAAATCAATTATTTCCAGTCGTAATCCTTGGTGTCTAGTTGTTGCATAATTTTATTTCCCTTGATTCCATGTATTGTTGTTGAAGCTTCTCTAATTTGTAGTAGATGTTGATCTATGATAATATCTTGTTGACTAATTGTTTTTTGATGCCATTCTCCATGAATATTGATGAGTATTCCATCTTCTTCCTTGAAAATTCTGATATTGAGCTTCTTTTCTTCCTTAAAATCTGTCTTGGTAATGAGGGTGTCGATATGGTTTCACATCTGATGGTTTTCCTTTACTCTGCACACAAATTTCATCTATCTTCTTTAAGAGACAATGACATCCTATATCCTCTTTGCTTGTTCTTTGACTCCTCTAGCCTTGTATATAATACCATCATATTTGGAATGAACATCCTCTAGATGGAATTCAACTTATTTAAGTATCTTCAGGCAACCTTGAATCTTATCTTCCTTCTCCTTATGAAATTGCAACTTGACCTCATTTATCAAATTCTTATGTCCTTCAATTATAGATTGCATTTTTTATTTTATCTCATTAGTATTTAGGGATTCCTCAACCTTCTTGCAAATTTCCTCTTCAATTTTTTTGATAGTGTCCTCTTCAATTTTTGTGGTAATATTTTCATCTCTAGTTTTTCATTAAGATGCATGTAATTGCCTTTTCACCTTCTTAATATCATTAAGAATTTCTTGGTTATTCTTGTGTAACATTTTTATTTTTTCATCTTTCTTTTACAATTCTTCCCTTGAATCATCCTTTTCCCACTTTTCTTTGCTAGTCTTTTCTTGCTTTAAGTTCTTAACCTCCTTAATTAGTAATTCATTAAGGGATTGCATCTTGGTGAACTCATCATTTTTCTTTGCAATATATTTTCTTATCTCTTGATTATCCTTTTGAAATTTGGAGACATTTTACTTTGATTCCTTTAATTCCACTTGAATTTTATGCATCTCCTCCAATTTGTTTTATCATTGATCCATTTATTTGAGAAGAGTTCTTAAAATTTTTCCCATGAAGAGTAGGGTCTATTATCTTCATCAAAGCTATTCCACCACATAGAATCTCCCACCGAAAACAAAAACTCTGCCCCAAAATGAATCAAATCAGTTTTCTTTACCATCCTCAACCATTCCTTGGGATTGATTTCATCTTTATCTTCATCTCCACAAAAGTTAGGTATTGCCATTGATTCTTAATTGAATTCTGACCACAACGCTCAAATCCAAACCAATATGTTAGTAGTAATGATAAAGTATATTAGTAGTAATGATAAAATATATTCATTATCAATTTTCCAATATAATATCCATTGTTTTCTCCTTCTAATGGCTTTTGAATCAGGTCAATTGTTGGCCCTTGACCAAGTTTTGGAGATCCTTGCTCACTTTTGACCTATTTTGGGACTTCGACGGGCTGTTGAAGGCAGAGCGTAAGTCGAAGCGGAGATCGCGGGATCTCGGCCCCTTGTTAGGGATTTTTGGGTTTTGGGCTTACGTAACGGGTATGGGGATGTCAACCCATGGGTTTACCCATGTTTAGGCCCTTTTTGTAATATATAAATAGAAAGCTAGGCGATGTAAGTAAGGGCGCACACAAGTGTATGATGCTAAGTGCTAAGTGCAAGTAATAGTTGTACATGCTTTGTGCATGTTGTGTGAGACTTGCAAGGCTAAGTGCAAGTGACTGTGTAAAGGATTTGTGTTATAACCTAGCTCGAGGAAGGGGGATCTAGCGAAGTGCGCCCAGATCTCATGTCCTATGCGGAGTAGGATTTTGTGGCTCTGTGCATATAGAAGATTGACAGAAGACAATAAAATAGAAGAAGAGTTGGTGGACGTAGCCATTGGCTGCGGGTGAACCACATATATCCTATGTTTCTATGCTTTGTGCGATGTATTGATGTGTTTATGTGTTTACTTGCTTAAGTTCTTTGATATAGATGAATGATAGATAGATCTATAGATGCTTTGTGCTGAATAAATGGATGAATGTTAGATCTAACCTATGTGAATGTGCTTAGTGCTTGAATATACTAGATCTGGGTGAATACTGTGATGCTCTGTAATTAGCGTTTCATCTACAAAGTAGATACTGGTTAAATATTGATGAACTGTAACTGTTAATTTCTTTGATAGAGTATTGTAATCACAGATCTGTGTCCCAACTAAGGTTGCAGACACTGGAGTCCTGCAACCACCCCTGCCTCTACCTCTGGTGAGACTTCATCTGCTTCGCAGGTGTTGCCGAAAGAGTCGGTAGTTAGGGTTTTGTTGGTGCACTATTGAACGTTGAACCCTAGGTCTGACTGTGTGCCAACATCAATCAAACATCCCAATACAAATTTATGATAGTTTTAAGTGAACATACCTTTGAAGCCTTGATTTGGAGTGTGTCCTTCTGGCCATCCTTCCTTCTGATGTATCTATGAAATTATAGCCCTCACGAGTATACAATTTTGAAATGTGTTACTCTAATATGTATTCTCTACAATGCCACAGGTCTAACCAAAATTTTATGTGTCAAGTAAAAGTTGTTGTAGCTTTCCCAAAATTTGTTGATTTTCGACATTTTCTAGACATTGAACTTGTACAAAATCCCATGAGTCAAGTATTTTAGATATGATTTTGAAATTTGTATCCAAAATACTATGGAATATACTCTTTCCAATGAAACTAGTTTCACAAAATTTGGATCATCATTGAAGAAGATATGACGTTTTTACCCAGAACACTGATTTGTGACTAGTTATAGGACTAGTCAAATAACCCTACATTCCAAAGACTATAACTCAAAAATTAAAGCGATCCAAACTTTGAAATTTTTACCATACGTAATTTACTAGTTTTCCTTAGGATCCTCAAAATTTCACAGTTCGAAACATCACCAAAAACAAATTATAGAAAAACACCCAAAATCACTCATTTGAGACAAATTTCAGGGCTAGTAAAAATCCGTAACTTACACTAGATTTATCTCCGAAATTAAAATGAAACAAAACTTGAAATTTTGATCAAATGAAAATAACAAATAATACTATGTGTTATATTATAACACTAGATATGTATTCCCAATATTCTAAAAATTTCACAGTCTAAAACTGCACAAAAAACAAGTTATATAAAATTCCCAAAATGACTCATTTGAGACTAATTTCAGGGCTAGTAAAAAGACCTAACTTGTACAAGATGTAACTCCAAAATTCAAATGACCCAAAACCTTAAATTTTGACCTAGAGAAATTTACTATGTTATATTAGTATTCTAAAACTTTCACTATCTGAAACGTTTCATAAAATCAATTATAGAAAAAATTCCAACATGACTCGCTTGAAGCAACAAAACCCTAGGACCGATGCTCTGATATCAAATGTTATGATTCAAATGCTTAAAATATCAAAAGAAAACATAAGTAAACACCGTGTACACCAATGTGAATGTGGAGCACAACTCCAATATATATAATATAGATGAGCTACATGATAAATCTGTAAATAATAGGAGAACCTCCTCGAAATACCCAAATACATTCATACATCACACTTCACATGTCCTCAATAATGAATACATGATCTATATATATACCTATTCACACCTACACATGAGACCCCTTTACTATTAGGTCGACCATATTACCTATAAATTTATGAATTACATGTACATTTAGCCCCATATATTCCCCCCGTTGGGGTCATATCATATACATTTAACCTCATATATGCCCCCTTGGGGTCATATCAACCCTTTACTTGGTAACCTAAATGCACCCTTATCAACCTCCCTAAGGATGTCTCCAGTTGTATGTAAGGATTAACGTGGACCCTATATGGATAATGAATACACACATTTTCATGGAACAAAACTTTGACGAGGCATCCTAGTCCATGCCATGAGGCCTCACTAAATAAAATGTTGTGGATATAGGGGCTAGTTTCCTTCTTTCCAAGGGCTTCTTGATACTTGACATTTATAGGAAAGAGTCAACTCAAGATATCCTATTATCTAGCACTAATCTAATAACTAATTAGTATGCTTTTAGCTATCACTAGTCTAGTAAATAGCTAGAAAAGGAGAAAGGAATAAAAAACAAAAAAGAGAAGAAATCTTGTTTGTCTTCTAAACAAAGTCGAGTAGAAAATTTCTAATGGGTTGCTTTCATCCTTATCAACAATTTAAGGCTATGATAATGTTATCTATATAGAATATTGAGGACATTTCTTATACTTGAATGAATTAGTTTGGTGCTAAGTGAATAGAGAAAGATTCACCAATAATTCTAAATGATCAACAAAATAACTAAAGGATGCTTTCTTTAAAAAAAAAATCACATTTTCCCATTTTAATACATGAAACTTTTAGTGAACATGAATGTTCCTTTTGATGCTTATCAAGAAAATATTCCATGATTTATGCATCAATTGGGATCTTCTTATCCAAACACTTACTGGTTAGCTGATTTTGTTTTGTTAGGCATCCATCTATAGGTGAAGGTATATTCTTAGAAATAGGATACTCTTATGTCCAAGTTGAGTAGTCATGTGACTTTTTGGTAGGATATGATTTTGTAAAATTCTTGTAAGTGAATAATGAATAGATAATTACATTAGGAAAAATTACCAAATTCTTCCATTGTTTATATTTTGCTTGATTGAATTTGAAGACTGTTATGGAAAATGAGGACATACCTCTCTCTTTGTTTTTAAAGAAAGTGATCCAAGGATTATTTGTTTGCTATGGTACTATTGATTTCATGGAGAAAAATGTTAGTCCAATTTCATGAAAATCTCTACTTGCCAACACTAGATATTACTTAAGTGAACTTATTCAAATTCATTGGTTCTTATCTATTGATATGACAAGAAATGGGGTTATTCATGCATCAATTAACTTTGAATATTTTTGTTGATTACTATAAGTTGCAATACTTTGATTTATCTGAGAGTCATAAACATTCAAGTTTGTTGTATCATATGGGTTTGGTTGGATGCTTACCTATGCCTTTTGTAGAGGATTTTGTGAAGTCATAGGAAACACTCGGTTTGGATGGTTTGAGGAAAAAGGAAATATAATTGGCATAAAATGAGCAACAATGCCCACAAACATTGACATTATTGAACTTCGTGGAGGTAGGTTTGTCATTTTTGTAAACCTCACACTTTCATTCAAGTTCTCATATCACAGAGAAACTCTTACACTATTGTGGGGAATGGACAATGCTTTGTCACAATTGTTGGTGTATGGAAGAACTATAGAGATTAATATTTGACAATTTGTTAAGGAATGACATGAAATGCTAAATGTAAGTTGTTGAGTAAATTTATTCTAGTTTAGTTGAAACCACTACTATTCGCTAAGGATTTGGGTGTAAACCTAGGATTGTAGTCTTATGAGGGAAGATGGATACATACCATGTATACTTATTTTTTCAGGTAATTTCTTACTAATCCACAAGGGAATTCAATAATATTTGCATAAATTTGTTTATAGGTAGTTTATTATTTAAAGCAATCCCCTTGTTGTTTTCCTTTGAATTGTGCTTCAATGAGTGGGCATAGCCACACAAGAAAATAAGCATCTAAGAGGAACAACAATAGGTCAAGTAGGCAACTGATAAGAAGAACAACATCTTATAATGGATGGTCAACTAAGACTAGTGGGTAACTAGCTTCCTCTACCTTTGATTATGTTAGCTTTTCTATCGATTATACATTTATATGTAGATATTCTCATTCTATTGATGCTTATGGATTTTCTCTTGCTTCCATCTATGCCCTTACAAATACTTCTAGGTCAAGAAGTTTTGAATCTTGTTCTGGCTCATCAACTTGATCAATTGTATTTGTCAGCTTGGATGTATGTGGTTCTAGATCTTGATCAAGAAATGGATATGTTACTCGATCTGCAAGATTCATAGTAATGTTATATGCAAATTCCACATTCTCATATAATCACTGTCATATGTCCAACGATCGATACACTTGCATAGAATGCAAGTTGAGATATATTTTTTACACATGAATATTATGTTGAAAATTGGTTGATATGTTTTAACGTCACCCAGCCCATCCGAGGGACATTACGGTGCAGAATACTCATAAAAACAAAATTTTTACAACTAATAATTAATTTTCTATATATTCCATCTACGAATTACAACCAAATTTAATTGTTAACTATTACCATTCTTTACATGCACCTACAACATGTTAAAACAAACATGAAATGAAACTAACATATAATTTCAATAACATATAAATCATTCTCAATTACATAGTAAATGCACAACAAATAAACTCATAATATAAACATAAGAAAGATACAAAACTTATATTTTATAATCAGTTGTGCAACCAGATGCTTGGGGCGAACATTCAACCTAACCATAGACTTGATGTTCTGAATCTCAACAACAAGTCACCCTCGATCTGGGGCTATAAATCCACAAAAGAGGGTGGCCTCTCACTATCTTTTCACAACTCAAAAAACTCACAACCCCTTGATATTCTCCAACAACTATCCCAATTTTCCACCATCTCTCTTCCTCTTGACTTGCCAAACCCAAGGAATGTACCCCTTCACTAAGCTCAGTTCCTTGGGCATCCCATTCATTTATCATGGTCTCTCTAGCACAGGTAACTAGAATTTTCTATCTTGCGAACTCAAGGGAACTCCTTTCTAGGAAAACTACCAGCAACAACAACAAACGCTTGTTGTTATAGTGAAACTCACACAAGAGTTCACTCTTCATGCTTGAAAACCTATCTCTTCAATATTCATCTCCAAAATGCTACAAAAAATCTCCAACATGCTCTATAATTCTCCCCCCGTGATTTTTCTAGATCCAAGCTCTCTTTCTTGCTCTCTATTTGTTGCTCATGCACAAAAACTGAATGTGTAAAATTTATGTTGCTACCCATACAAATTTCCTCTCTTTTGCTTACTTTCTTGACTCACACACTTCCCAAAGTTGATTGTACTTAGACCCCATGCTCTCCATAACTATGGGAAGTGACTTGTCACACCCACCCTCTTACATGCATTCAATGATTGGGTTTGGGAGCACTCAATAAAAAATTAGATGGTTTATATACCAATAGCAAATTTAGGAAAACCGGTTGAATTAATATACATGGGAAATTCCCCCTTGGACCCCTCTTAGGCATTCTCTTAGACCCTCCCCTCTCTTGTGGATTAGTTCATCCCCCATCTTTGTCCATCTCCCCTTAGAAGTTGACATCACATTTTGTTATTAAAACATGGAAATAAAATTCACATATTACATCGCTTGGTCATAGCCACACATTATATATACATCATGCATTAATTAAATTGGGGATTATAGTGGGGATGTGTTAATATTATGGTAGCTGAGGGAGGTATTTACCTCCATGTGTAAACTTGACGAGAAAAGAATATTTCGAGAAGCAAGAAGAAACCCTAATGAGTTGGCTAATAACCCTAGAAGACAAGTCGGCTCAAGAGGATAATTGGTATTAGGTTATTAGCTTACAAGAGAAGAAGTCGACCAGAAGAAATATTATATACTAAGTAAATAGACACCCAGAATGAGAATTCGGCCCAGGGAGTTACCAAGAATTAGTATAAATACAGGAGACCAGTCTTCATTTTGGCAAGCATTCTCAGAATTGCAGAGTAGCACTTGTGCGTACTGCAGCTGCCCAGTTTGTGCGCAAGTTTGGAGGAGAGTTGTCATTGCAGTTGTTGCAGCTAGCAGATTGTGTTTTGGCTTGGACTATCTCTTGGTTATGGTTTGGACTATCTGATCAGATCTTGTTTGGTGTGCTATCCTTGGGGAAAGGTGTGCTACCCTTTGTTTGGCTATCTAGCCTAGGGTTTTCTTCCGGAGTGATTCTCTGTCAAGGTTAAGGTGCTCGGAGGGTGGATTCGGCCTATGGTTGGGTGACAATAGTGATATTTTCGATGGTAAAACAAGCACATCCATTATATTCTAACAAGTTATGGGCCCACACCTCCTTCATTCAGTCTAACCACTAGAAGGGAGCATAGCCATAAGGATACTAGGCTCGTTGAAGAACTGTCGCTAGGGTTTCTAGCAGGAACAGTTACCAAAGCACTGTTGCTAGGGTTACTAGTAGGTGAATTTGAAGAAACCCTAATCCTCTCATTGAGTCACCTTAAGTGAAGGGATTGACCTAATTTTTGGATAGACTGGTGTGCCCCAGCCTAGCGCACCTCTTGGTACTCTCAGCAAGCTAAGACATCAAGTTTGAGTTTCTGGTCAAATCTAGGGTTGGCCAAGTCAAAGTAGCCATGACTTACTCTATGAAGTTAGAAAACAAGTTAGATGGAGCTTCTAACTTTAGAGCGTGGAAGACAAGGACTGACCTCATCCTTTCCAAGAATAAAGTGCTAGATATCGTGAAATGAAACATTGTGGAACCAGAGTTTGAAGAAGGAAAAGAGAAGGAATCACAGAACGTTGTAGTTATGGAGAAGTTCAAAGACAATGACATCAATGCCATGAGTATCATAGTGGACTCTATAAAAGACCACTTGATACTCTACATCTCCCATCTTGACTCATCGAAGAATATGTACGATGCCCTAACAAACCTCTTCTCAGTCAGAAACATTGGAAAAGTAATGAGTCTAAAGAATGAGCTCTGTGACATGAAGATGAATGATGATGACAACATAACATCATACTTTGTGAGGATCTATCAATTAAGATATCAACTACAATCTATTGAAGAGATCATCTCAGAGAAGGAACTTGTAAGTATAGTACTCAACGGTCTTCCCAAGACATGGGATGCATTTGCTGCAAGCATGAACACAAGGAAGGAGTATCCTACATTTGAAGAACTTTGGACTTGTTGTGCTCAAGAATAATCAAGGATCAATGCAAAAGATAAACCCCAAAATAAGTACGATGATCAAGCCTTTACAACAAGATTTATGAATTTCAGGAACAAAAGGAAGTTTGGTTCAAGGAAGAAGCCAAAACAAGAGAAAGACATGTCAGAAATACAATGCTTCAACTGTTGAAAGTATGGTCACTACAAGAATCATTGTCCCGAGCTAAAGAAAATGAAGGGGACAGACGAAGCATTAGTTGTTGAAGAAAAGGAACCTACAAAGAATACCAAGAAGGACAAAACAAACTTCTTATTCTAAGACAAGGTAACAATGCTCTTCATAGTTCTTGTACATACCATGTTTTCTGTACATATCTTGCATATCTACTTATTAGAAGATAATGTGTTCAAAGAGAAATTATACCTATGGAAGAAACAAAAAGGATTGCTATCATTATGACTACAAGTCAGGAAATACAAATGAAAGGATGAAGTACATCAAACAATTCATGTGGAAGTTATTACATAAGTAAGAGTTGCAAGATAAGCCGAAATCAGAATCAATCTTGAAGTAAAAGAGAAGAAGTAAAAGATAGGAAGAAATCAACAATCAAGAAGAAATTGGAGAAAGACTTATAACACCTTGTAGAAGGCAATAAGGATGCAGACGGAAGCATGGATTATGGAGGGAGCCGATTATATATTTCCAAAAGAAAAACATGCACTTATACATGAAGCAAGGATTAGGAGGGAGATAATCCTATGATCCATTGAAGATGATGGAGTATATATCCATGGTATCAGCCATGAAAGGTAGTACGTGTTCATTTTGACCTTAGAAGAAGTCTTCTTCGAAGATCAGCCTTAAAGTATCCCTGGTTGTCCATCCACATCCATGATCCTATGATGAAATAAATAAGTGGAATATCTAGGGCATGGAATCTATAAGAAACCCCATGGACCCAAGAGCCAAAGAGAAACATGAGGAAGAACATGAAGATTCCAAGAAAGAAAGAAAAGCCAAAAAAACCAGTCATTGTATCAAGAATCCCAAGATTACCAACCTGATATGAACTCTCTAAAAGAAATCAAGCAGAGGAATTGAAAGTTGTGATGAAGAACAATGTATGGAAGACTTATGAATGAAAGCATTGCGAGATCTAGAACTAGATGTTCTCTTAGATGGAGGGAGAAGACTATGATGATTACTCGTTCCACTAAACCAGACATACCTCTACATGAGTCATTATATCATCTGCAATATCCATTGGTTGGAGTTCTACATCAGATGAATGGAAAGACTATTCTCCAGAGCAATTGAACAAAGAGCATATGAAGAGAAACCTCAAGTCTTTGAGGCATACCAGAAAGATACCCCTGTATGAAGATGGAAGAAGACAACTTGGTGGAGAACCTCCAATGCACAACAGAAGCGTGGTGAAGACTTTCTATAACAAAGATATTGTATCAGAATGATTACTTAGAATATCAGGATGATGGATTGCCAATCCATGACAAAGATCTCATGATGACAAAAGAAGTTCCACATGGATATGTTCCAGTTTGACCCTTTCCATGATGTTGTGAACTAGCATGAACCAAAGAGGAATCCAACAATGATATACTTTATTGATCAGAACTATATGAATCCTTCAGAGAAAACCATTGTTTCAGATCGAAGTACATTTGAGATCAAGAATTACATTCTTTGTGATGAAGTCCATAAAGGAGAAAGTGGTTCTCCAATATATATCTCCACAGATGAGCAGATAAGCAGACATTTTGGTAAAGCTTCTGTCCAAGATGAAAGAGTTTATGTACTCAAGCTGGAGCTCATGGAGACGACTTCCTTATTGAAAAAGGAAGAGATGACTCCCACGTTGGGAGGGAGAATTGATGTGTTATTGATTGATGGACAGTCATTTTTCAGTTTGAAAAATGGTCTAGGATGAGTAGTTCCTTTCCAGATTCGGAAAGTGGTTTGAGATTTTTGACGGATAGGCATTTTCCAGTTCATAAAATGGTCCAAATCGAATGGTCATTTTTGTAATGAAAATGGCTCGATGGATTGTTTATGTACCATAGATAATGATTTCCCATTGTGGTTAACATGGGGAATGGTCTAGGGCAGTATTTCTTCTTGAGGGTTACTCAAGAAGACTGGTCCGCCTCACCGAACAACGATTTCTCATTGTGGTTAACATGGAGAATGGTCTGTTTTTTAGGTTGGTGCGGGACAATAATTTCCCTAGGAAATGGCACTGTCCTTAGGAAATGGCCCAGAGAGTCATTCCTTAGGGCAGATTCATTCTCTCAAGGTTTTACTTTGTTTAGTGTCGAAGGAATAGCCCAGGGTGGGGAATGGTCCAGGTTCAACAATCAAGGATAGACATTCCTTAGGGCAGACTCATTCTCTCCAGGTTACACTTTCTCTAGTGTCGTAGGAATGGCCCGGGGTGGGGAATGGTCCAGGCTCAAAAACTAGAACAATTATTCTTCCTTGCTTGAGAAGAATAGTACAGATAGCTCATCATTGATGTTTTACCTTTTGAGGGCAAATGCTCTTCCAAGATCTCACAGATGTGAGTGGAAGAATGGCCCAGATGATTCAGTTTATATCATAACATTGTTTATGTGTAGGTTGATATCAGATGATTGTTATGAAGAATGTATGTCTCTAGACAGTAGATGTATACTACTGTGGTGGATGTGTTCCACTTTTTGTGACTATACGTCACTGATCAAGTACCTTTGTGCTACTTGGTGTGGTAGTGTACCACTGGATTATAGTTGTGTACAACCATGGATAGACACAGTTGTGTTCTATTGAATGATATTGTTTTGATTGCCTTGAAGACTATCAACAGTGTTGAAAATGATTATCAGCCAGATGGATGATCAATGGACAGAGATTTCCCAGACGGAAAAAGGTTCAGGAAATTTATTTTTCTAGGACATATGTCCAGATTAGAAGAATGTCTCTTGTGTCACTCTATGGTGTGAGTGACTTATCCAGCATCATGTCTAATTACTCAGATAGAGTATGGTTTCGAGAGATGATGTAGCTGATGACACTGATGGTGATGATGGTGCTCTAGTCATGAGATAGTCTATACAACTATGTTGATGCTACTAGGTGAATGGTATAATTGTGCTCAAGACCATTACCTGTAATACCTCCCTAGCTAGGAGGGAGTGTTAATATTATGGTAGCTGCAGGAGGTATTTACCTCCATGTGTAAACTTGATGAGAAAAGAATATTTTGGGAATCAAGAAGAAACCCTAATGAGTTGGCTAATAACACTAGAAGACAATTCGAMTCAAGAGGATAATTGGTATTAGGTTATTAGCTTACAAGAGAAGAAGTCGGCTAAAAGAAATATTATATATTAAGTAAATAGACGCCCAGAATGAGAAGTCGGCCAAGGAAGTTATCCAGAGTTAGTATAAATATAGGAGACCARACTTCATTTTGGCAGGAATTCTTAGAATTGCAGAGCAACACTTGTGCGCACTGTAGTTGCCCAGTTTGTGCACAAGTTTGGAGGAGAGTTGTCGTTGCAGCTATTGCAGCTAGCAGATTGCGTTTTGGCTTGGACTATCTCTTGGTTATGGTTTGGACTATCTGATCAGCTCTTGTTTGGTGTGTTATCCTTGGGGAAAGGTGCACTACCCTTTGTTTGGATATCTAGCCTAGGTTTTTCTTCCTAAGTGATTCTCTGTCAAGGTTAAGGTGCTAAGAGGGTGGCTTCGGCCTATGGTTGGGTGACAATAGTGATATTGTCGATGGTAAAACAAGCAAATCCATTATATTCTAATAGGATGTTACATTCCCCCTCCCCTACAATTGTGTTCCATCCTCAGTGTACATTATGTTGATATTCATATATGAAAATTTACATCACACTACTTAGAAAGTAAAAATTATGCAATTTTATACTCCACCAGCGGTTCCAACCAAAATATCTCATTCTTCTCAACCCGCGGACCCAAGGAATGCACCATTCATTTATCAGGGTCAACCCAAGGAATGTACCATTATTTTATCAGGTCTAACCAAAGGAATGTGCCATTATTTTATAAGGGCCCCCAACGTAGTTGGATAGGAATCTAAGATATGGTTCTAGAACTCTAGTTACTCAAAATGGAGTTTTGCATAATGTTTTCTTCAAAATTGTCAAAAATTTGTGGGTATTCTTCCTGCATGTTTTATTCATGCTCCCATGTATCATATTCAGGACCATAGCAGGTCCATTGAGCCTTTACCATCCATATGGCCTTGTTCCTAAGCTCTTTGACTTTTCGGTCCAGGATGCATACTGGGCCACCCTGAAATCCCCTTCATGCTCTCACTGGATCACATTCCAATCAATTATGTGGTTAGGTTCAAGAACATATTTGATTAATAATGACACATGAAATACATTATGCACTGTCATGGATGCATGCAATTCTAACATGTATGGAACTGGCCCTATCTTTTCTAATATTTCAAAAGGCCCACAATGATTCTATTAGTCCTCTCTATTTTCCCATCTGACTCTGGGTGATACATTGTACTGAGATTTATATTTGTCCCAAATCTCTTGAACAAACCTTTCCAAAAATTTGAATTTAACTTTTGATCTCTATCTGAAACTATTACATTAGGCACCCCATGTAGCCTAACAATTTGTTTCATATATACCTCTGCAATATTTGCTTCCTTGTGTGTTGTCTTCACTGGAATAAAATGTGTTTCCTTAGTTAATTTATCCACCACCACCATGATGGAATCATGTTTCTTCATTATTCTAGGAAAATTTGCAATAAAATTCACTGTAACAACTTCCCACTTCCATTCTGGAATGATAAATGGCTTTAGCAACCCTACTATATGCCTATGCCTAGTCTTCACCTTCTAGCATTCTAGAAATATGGCTATGTAATTAGCAACTTTTCTCTTCAATCCTGGCCAAAAGTATTGGCTTCTTACAACTGCAATTGTCTTCTGATATCCTGGGTGCCCAACATATGGCACATTGTGCATTTCTCTCAAGACTATATTTTTCAGTTCTCTTAAATTTTCCACATATTTGTTTCCTTTGTACATGAGAATTCCATCTTATTTCAGCTCATAATTGTTCACATTTTGGTTTTCATTGATGTCAACCTTGATAAATAGGTGAACTATCATTGATTGATTGGTTTGAGAAGCATTGTCAATATTGGACATATTGTTATGAAGGTGACTTGAATGTCAAGCATTGTCAATATTGGACATAATTTTATGAAGGTTGGACATAATGTTATGAAGGTGACTTGAATGTCAAGCATTGTCAATATTGGACATAGAGTTATGAAGGTGACTTGAATGTCAAGGATTGTCAATATTGGACATAATGTTATGACGGTGACTTGAATATCAATAGAAATATAATATTGACTAATATATTGTATGAGCTTGATATATTCATCCTATATTGTATAAGGTTGAGATTGTGTCATTAACATCCATGCACAAATGAAGAAACTATGAAGAAACTGTCTAGATAAAACGGGTAAATGGATAATTCAATATGGATCCATACAAATCACAAATAAAGAATTTAATAAGACATGGTTTATCAAACATTTTCATAAAATATCAATTGAAGAAGAGTCCAGAGATGAGACAAAATGTCAATGGTGGATGTTTGGTGAGGA
Organism: Picea engelmannii; assembly: GCA_009831015.1. NCBI lineage: Eukaryota > Viridiplantae > Streptophyta > Pinopsida > Pinales > Pinaceae > Picea > Picea engelmannii. Next base: position 2,232,129 of record ML781789.1, on the reverse strand, counting down.
AACATTGACACCATCAAGTCACAAGTCAAATCGATTCAAACAACAATAAGGTCGACTATCTAGAAGTCGATCAACTGCAAGACGAGTCGACCAACTGCAAGCTTGCAGATTGACAGAAGTTGGAGAAGAAAAGTCGACCAACTGAAGGTCGAAGTCAAAGGAAAATTGAGTCAGGAAATACAAGTCGACCAAAGCAAGTCAAGACGACCAAAGTCAAATTTCTCAAGTCAGTTTTCTTCCAAGTCAAGTCAGTCCAAGAATGAAGTAACCTAAAGGTCAAACTTGAAGCAAACTTAAATAAAAATCAGGTCGAGGCTGAAGCAAGATGGGTTGACTAGAATTGAAATAATAAAGTTGATATTTCTCCTAGGTAAGTCAACCAAAAATATGTTTTTCGGTCGAATGAGGAAGCAAATACAAAAAAGGGTGAGACCAAGTCAAATCTTTAGTGACTAGCAGTTGAGAGGGAACTGATTTTAATATAACTACCAAGTAAAATGTTTACAAGTTGAGTTTAAATAATCACCAGCAAAGGATATATGTGGAGATCGATTTATACATTCACGATAAGGTAATATGTACCGAATTCGATCTGGCATCCGACGACGAAAGAAAAATATGGTCAAGTATCCTTCAAAGAACCGCCTGTACCGGCCACCTCGCACACGTTTTGGGGAAATTTCTCTCATGTCGGCTAATTGGGCATGTTATACCAAAAACCCATGTCGTAGAATTTTAAAATTAGTTTTCGTCACTTCTGAATCTTTATACGAAAATCATTGTCTAAATTGGTGTATGAAAATTAATTAATAAAAGTAACAATTTGTGTTAATTAAATGAAGGGGTGCAATGTTTCAATCTGAAAGGACACATTGTTTCAAAGTGGCACCCTTTGGAGGACTATATAAGTAAATGAATATGAAGGGAAGAGAATATATATATATATATATATATATATATATATATATATATATATATATATATATATATATATATATATATATATATTGAATGAAAGTTCATTCTATCAGGTTGGTGCCTGTTTACAAGTTGAGTCTTGTCATGAGGATTTGATTCCTCACATCTCAGTTGGATCTGAGATCAACAATCCGGGTCTTGTTATGAGGGTTGGATTCCTTATTTCTCAGTTGGATCTGAGAACTACAAGCTGGTTCTTGTATCAGAGAGTTAGATCTCTCATATTCAGTTAAAGTTGAAGATATTAAATGATTGATTTCATATGTATTCATTCAAGTTAAATAAATAAAATAATGATATTTTATCTCCTTCATAAAGTTTTCGTTATACATGTTTATGAATAATTAATTGAACTACATATATATTATTCAGTTAATTTAATTAATCTATGAAAGAGTGAAAAGTAGCCAAAAGTTCCAGACACTGATTCACCCTCCCCTCTTAGTGTCAGTGTGTGTTTTCAACAATTGGTATCAAAGAAGGTTCCTTCACTATAGTTTAACCACTCAATTGTTCTGAAGAGAACAATTGGTATCATAGTGGGTGCCTTTAGCACAATTTAAACACTGGAAGGTAGATTCTGAAGAAATGGATGGAAAAATGGCTCTATCGACAAATGAAACTCCTTTATTTGATGGAATAGATTACTCTTCATGGAGGGAAATAATGAAAATATATCTGAAATCAAGAGGATCTGGAGTTTGGGACTCAATAGTAAGTAATCCTTGGTACTTAACTACCTCAACGAAAAAATACAAAACTGCAAAAGAAATAGAGAGATAAACAATAAAAACAAAGACCAAAATAAATAGGACAAAGACAGGGGGAGCATTACCTCAGGGGGAGAATCACCTCAGGGGGAGCATCATCTCAAGAGGAGAATATAAATATTCCCTTTGTCATTATTGTCAAAGGGGGAGAGATAAAGAGTAAAACAAAGTCAACTCAAAGGAATCAAAATACAAAATACATTTCAGAAGGGAAGTAAGATTGTTTTACTAAGGTTGCCATCAATAATAAAGGGGGAGATTGTTGGCAATTTGGTTGTCATTGATGCCAACCTTGATAAATAGGTGAAGTGTCATTGATTTATTGGTTCAAGAAGCATTGTCAATATTGGACATATTTTTATGAAGGTGATTTGAATGTCAAGCATTGTCAATATTGGACATAATGTTATGAAGGGTGGACATAATGTTATGAAGGTGACTTGAATATCAGTAGAAATATAATATTGATTAATATATTGTATGAGTTTGATATGCTCATCCTATATTGTATAAGGTTGATATTGTGTTATTAACATCAATGCACAAAAGAAGAAACTGTCCAGATAAAAAGGGTAAATGGATAATCCAATATGGATCCATACAAATCACAAATAAAGAAGTTAATAAGACATGGTTCATTAAAAGTAATTCAGAAAATATCAATTGAAGAAGAGTCCAAAGATGAGACAAAATGTCATTAGTCGATGTTTGGTGAGGAAGCATTGACACCATCGATTCACAAGTCGATTTGATTCAAACAACAATAAGGTTGACTATCTAGAAGTCGATTGACTGCAAGACGAGTCGACCAACGACAAGCCTGCAGATTGATGGAAGTTGGAGAAGACAAGTTGATCGATTTGAAGACAAGTCAAATACAATTCAACCAACTGAAGGTCGAATTCGAAGGAAAATTGAGTCAGGAAATACAAGTCGAGACAACCAAAGTTGAATTTCTCAAGTCGGTTTTCTTCCAAGTTGATTCGATCCAAGAAAAAAGTAACCTAAAGGTAGAAGTTGAAGCAAACTTAAATACAAATCAGGTCGAGGATGAAGCAAGATGGGTCGACTAGAATTGAAATACTCAAGTCAAAATTTCTCCTAGTTGAGTCGACCAAAAATATGTTTGTCGGTAGAATGAGGAAGCAAATACAAAAAAAGGTGAGACCAAGTCAAATCTTTAGTGACTAGCAGCTGAGAGGGAACCGATTTTAATATAACCATCAAGTAAAATGTTTACAAGTTGAGTTTAAATAATCACCAACAAAGGAGATATGTGGAGGTTGATTTAGACATTCACGAAAAGGTAATATGCATTGAAGTCGATTTCGCATCCGACGACGAAAGGAAAATATGGTCAAGTTTCCTTCAAATAACTGTCTGTATCGGACACCTCACACACTTTCTGGGGAAATTTCTCACTAGTCGGCTAATTGGGAATGTTCTGCAGAAAACCCATGTCATAGAATTTTAAAATTTGTTTCCCTCACTCCAGAATATTCATACGAAAATATCTATCTAAATTGGTGTACGAAAATTAATTAATAAAAGTAACCATTTGTGTTAATTAAATGAAGGGGTGCAATGTTTCATTCCAAAAAGACACATTATTTCAAAGTGGCACCCTTTGGAGGACTATATAAGTAAATGAATATGAAGGGAAGATCATGTCTTGGTGGATATATATATATATATATATATATATATATATATATATATATATATATATATATATAATGGATTGAATGAAAGTTCATTCTATGAGGTTGGTGCATGTTTACAAGTTGAGTCTTGTCATGAGGATTGGATTCCTCACATCTGAGTTGGATCTGAGATCAACAAGATGGGTCTTGTTATGAGGGTTGGATTCCTCATTTCTCAGTTGGATTTGAGAACTACAAGTTGGGTCTTGTATCAAAGAGTTGGATATCTCATACTCAGTTAAAGTTGAAGATATTAAAGGATTGATTTTATATGTATTCATTCAAGTTAAATAAATAAAAGAATGATATTTTATCTACTTCATATAGTTTGTGTTATATATGTTTATGAATAATTAATTGAACTACATATATATTATTCAGTTAATTTAGTTAATCTATGAAAGTGTTAATATGTAGCCAAAAGTTTCAGACATTGATTCACCCCCACTCTTAGTGTCAATGTGTGTTTTCAACAATAATAATTAAATTTCTGTTGAAAATTACCTTATTGTAATGTATCTTTTATTTTTAGATATTGTTGATTTGAATTTGCTTATGCAATAATTTTATCTTTCAGATCAATACTGTACATGTTGATAGCTGCAATATGCAGTTCACGAGCCCTTTTGTTGAGTACATCAACCACTTGATTTTCCTTACCCTTTATATGCTTAATTTCAAAGTCATATTCACTTAGAAATTCAAGTCATCTAGTGTGTCTAGCATTTAATGTTTGTTGTCCAAACAAATTTTTCAGACCGCAATGGTCTGTCCTTAGCTAGAAATTTCTCCCCAATGAGGTAATGCCTCCACATTTTTAATTCTTGTACAATTGTTGCTAATTCTAAGTCATGGGTATCATAATTCCTCTCGTTCTCTTTTAATTTTCTAGACTCATAGAATACCACATGATCCTTTTAACTGAGAAATCCACTGAGCCCTTCCTTGCATGCATTAGTGCACACAACAAAATCGTCATCGAGATTTTAAATATTCAATATTGGCGCACTTGTCAATATGTCTTTCAACTACTGAAATCTCTCTTCACACTTGGAAGTCCATTCAAATTTCACTTCCTTGTTTTGAAAAGAAGTGATTGGTCTTGCAATCTTTGAGAATCATTTTATGAATATTTGGTAATAACCGACAAGACTGATGAATGATCTGACCTCTATCATACTTCTTACTACTAGCCATCCTTTAATGGCATCTATCTTCTTCAGATCAACTGTTATCCTTCTGCTAAAATTATATGCCCCAAGTAGTGAATCTTCTTTTGATAAAATATTCACTTACTTAGCTTAGCATACAATTTATTCTCTCTTAAAACTTGCAACACCATTCTCAAATGTTTCTCATGTTCCTCTTTTGACTTAGAGTAGATAAGTATATCATCTAGGAACACAATTATAAACTTTTCCATGTACTCCCTGAACATTCCATTCATCGGGAACATGAAAAAAACCGGGGTGTTTGATAGTCCAAATGGTACTACCATTAATTCATAATACCCACATCTTTTCTTGAATGTTTTCTTTCTAATATCTTCTTCCTTTATCCTCACTTGATGATAGTCTGATATCAAGTCAATCTTGGAAAATATTCTTTTACATTTCAATTGATCAAATAAGTCATCAATCCTTGAAAAATGATACTTTTTATTTATTGTGACCTTATTCAAATGTCTGAAAACTATACACAACCTTAAGGTTCCATATTTCATCTTCACAAAAAGAACTGGGGCTCCCCAAGGTGACACACTTGGACATATATACCCCTTCCTTAACAACTCTTCAATATGAATCTGCAACTCTTTCAACTCTGGTGTGCCCATTCTGTAAGGTGTCTTGGACATTGGGGTAGCTTCTCACACTAAATCAATAGAGAAATAAATGTTTCTCTTTGGTGGAAATACTGGGATTTCCCTAAAAACATCTTCAAAATCCCTCAAGACCGGATGGTATTCAATTCTTGTCACTTTATCTTTGGCTTCCTCTTCCATATGGGCTGCAAAAATCTGACATCCCTTATTGAAACTCTTCTTCAACTGCATAGTTGAAATATCTCTAACAACTACAATGCTTGGAATGCCTTGAATCTTTCCTTGTTACCCTTCTTCATCAAGACATGTGAATGTCTTGTTGTAACAGTCTAGGACAACATGGTGTTTTTCCAACCAATCCACACCAATTAGAAAATCATATGAACCCAATGGTATCATGTTCACATCTACCCTTGTACTGAGTCCATTCATGTCTATTGGGCAATCTTTAACCAACTCATTGATTTTTCTCTTGGCTCTTGTGGCTAACTAAACTAACCAAGATTACTTATGCTTACTCCTTTGCAAGTGAAATATTTCAACAATGTTATAGTTTATGTAACTATGGCTAGCTCCATAATCAATTAAAATTACTATGGGTTGGTTATCAATCTTACCTTCCACTTCAATCATGGGGGGTTGATATTTTGTTTTCTTGGTGTCCAAGGATGCATAAATACTCGACATGTTTCCTTCCATATATTCCATTATTTCAACCTACTGAATGTTTTGGACAGTCCTCATTCTTTCTCCTTTGTGAGGGAAATCCATATATACATGATTTCCCTCACATCCCCAACATTGTACATGATGCTTCCTTGGACTTTTCCCAAATGAATTTGTAGTCTTGTTTTTATTTTGGTTTGACTAACCTTGTTGATTTGCTTGGGTGTTCTTGAAAAAGGGTGGCTTAAAACCTTTTTTCCTTTGGTCCTTTTTCCATTTCATCTTTTCATTACAAGCCTTTTGGAAAACTGGCCTTCCTATGATTTTCTCATAAATATGGCTTACTCTCCTTATGGCTTCCTACAAAGTATTGGAGCTATCATATTGTATCTTTTCACTATAGAAATATGGTAACCCACTTAGAAACCTTGAGAATTTTAACTTTTTCATCCTTTATGAAGTCAACATACTTCAACAATTCAAAGAACCTCTTCTCATATGCATCCATTGACATGGTTCCCAACTTTAGTTCAAAGAGATCTTTCATAGTAATGCTCAGATAAATATTTCTCTTGAAAACATCCTTTGAATTGTCTCCATGATATCTTCTTCTCATTCAAGTGCTTGGCTTTCTTATGTTGATTCCACCACATGGATGCCTTTCTTTGCAAGTGGTAGGTTGCAATTCGAGTTTCTACCCTTGAGGGGTAATCATGTAGCTGAAAATACTTCTTCATTTCCAAAAACCAGACCTAAACCTCTTATCCTTTCCTATGCTTACCATTGAAAGTTGGTGGCTTGATTTTTTTGAGTTCACCTTGCAAGATGTCTTCCTCGGGCATGTTCCTTTGCCTCCTGATATGAGACACACTTGGGCTTCTCCCTAGACCTAAAATTTCATGATCTCTTTTGGTGGATTTCCTTGGAGAATGATGGCACCTGCTCATGCTTATTTACTGCCTATCATTTCCATGGTCATCCCTTTTTCTTTGGGATTGGGATGTTGACAGTTTTTTAGAACTAGTTTCTTATTTGGTGCCAAAGTCCTTGTTGACATAATTATGCAACATATTCAGGCTCTAAAGTATCTCTTCCTAAGATTTCATAATCATTTCATTATCAACCCTATAGTTATGCACTTCTCTATGCAAGCTTTTGATAGTTATAGGCTCATGCTTGCTTCTTCTTCCATTTGACTCTGTCTCATCATTTCCCATGTTGGCATGTACACCTTTGATCTCTTCCTTATGGTTGTAAGATCCATGAACATATTCCATAAATCCAATCCTCATATAAGAACCAAATTTGATTTCATGTACCTTTAATTCTGCAAGAAATCTGCATGTAATAATTACTATTAGAACATGCATAACATAAAACATTTCATTAATCATAATATAGGTTATTCTCCATATCAATTTATGAAGATCAAAATGCACCAGTTCAAAATTTGATTATGTCTATGCATTCCTATTTGAAACAACTTTCTAATAGTTGTACTCATGCCTCAATTTGAGTCTTGAGTGAAAAATTACAATATTTACATGCTGCAATTTTTCACTTATTTACTGCTACATAAATATATTTATTATTTTCTAAGAATTATCAGCACCCAATTCAAAATTATGGGTTATATATTTATTTTTCTTTTCAATACCTTTCCATTGACTATTTTTTTGCTCAAATCCAAGCTCTGAGCTGAAAGTTATGGTTCAGAGAAGTTTAGGTTGTTTTACCCAATTTCCCCTTGTATGCTATAGGAGACTTATGTTTCTTCCTGCACATTTTTACATGCCCAGATCTTAAATCTGGATCCATCGTTGTTTTATATGGTTCATAATATTTTCATAGACTGCCCCTATGCCCAAACAAACTTTTGATCAAGGATTTATGCCCTCTTAAAGTAAATTGGTGCCAAAATTTTAACCTTACTATTTTGGTTGTAACTTTCTCATACGAGCTTTGCTTTGCACTTGAAATAGCTCATTTGATAACTCTCTCTGAGTTATTTTATTTGAGCTGCAAAGAAAATTTACTTTGGTACACTCTATTCTTGTGACTTTTGATTAGCTAAAAATGTCGTTTAAGGCCTCAAAATCGCCCCACAAGTTAATGACGTTCAAAAATATGAAAAATTTAGAAAATTTTATATAAAATTAATTGTTTACTATGATAATAGCCCTTTAAATTTGAGTCGTTGATCTCAAATCAGGTGAAATCTAAGTCGTTGATCTGAGCTCCATCGATGATCGACAATTACCTTTGGACACGTGCAACATTTTTCCCAAACTACCGACCCGATCGTCATCCATTAACCCATTCCCTTGAGAAACGATTTGCAACGCAACACTAAATCAACTGACCCAACCATCGATCGTCAGCCATCGATTATTTCCATTGGCGAATGGAAATCCTCACTAATTTGATCAATGCCCAACCATCGAACCATCGACTGTTAGTCATTTCTCTTAGCAACCACTTGTAACACATTGCTAAACCGAGCGACCCAACCGTCGGTCCATCGACCATCGACCATCCCTTTTGGATGACATGGAAACTACTGACGTGGAATGACACGTGGATGTTGATGTGGCATGACATGTCATTCTGAGGTGTCAACTTGGATGGCGTGGCACAACACATGGATGTTGACATGGAATGACACATCATCGCCCTCTTTCTTTCATCGACCATCAACCATTTTTGTTTGATGGCTTGAATATCTCACCGAGTTGGCTGAGGCCCGACGATCGACCCATCGACCATCGAAAACTTCTCTTGGTTGAACTTCAACACTTCACCAAATTGATCGACACCTGACCATAGGCCCATCGGCCATTGACGATTTACGTTGGCAAGAAACAACATTTCGCCAAATCTGACCGACCTAACTTAGAATTCTTGTAGTATTTCTGTAGTATTTTCTTTGGCCAACTCCAACACTTAGAATTTTTTTTGACTAAACTCTCGATGAATTTGGACCATTGATCTCTCATTGAAAAATGATCTCACCCATTGATCTACCTTCTTTCAACTTTGTTGATGCTCGACCATCAACCATCGGTTGTCGGAGATTTCTTTTGGATGAACCAAAATATTTTCCAATTCAACTAACTCAACCATTGGTTGTCAACAATTTCTCTTAGAAATCTTCAACACTTAGAAATTTTGACAAAAACCCAGGTGAATATGGTCTATTGATCTATCACTCGAAATGATCTTGGTCGTTGATTTTGCTCCAACCTCTCAATGACCGAAATGAATACAGATCGTCAATCTGTTCCATTTCCCAACCATTGAAATGAATCTCAATCATTGATTTATTCAACCTTGCAAAAGGTTGAAACCTTATGAATTTTTAAATTTATTTAAGTGAATCTCGGTCATTGATCTCACAATTAAACGAGATCTCGACCGTCGATTCACTGAACTCTGTAAAACACTATAACAGCCATTAAAAATCCAATTTTTACCTTCCAAGTCGAATTTAATTATGCAACATTACAGACTAGATCGACTGAACCTCTTAATCAATTTTGAGTCCTTCAAACTTGAATCTTGCTCACGAATTTGGGGATCTCTCTCTAATTTTTCACCATTTTTCCCAAATTCGCATAGACTGAAATTTGCAGGAACAAATTTATCCAATTCACATTGTTTCTTGGCCCATACAAGCCCGGTGTTTGAAGAAGAGACTCTGATACCATAATGTAATGTCCCCAAGCCCATCTGAGGAACATTACGATGAAAAATACTCATAAAAATGAAATTTTTGTACACCTAACTAATTAATTCCCTGTAGCTTCTAGCTACAAATTACAACCATATTTAATTGTTAACTGCTACCATTATTTACATGCACCTACAACATGCTAAAACATGCATGAAATGAAACTAACAACTCATTTCAACAACATATAAATCAATATCAATTACAAAGTTGATGCACAACAAATAAACTTATAATGAAAACAGAAGCAAGATAAAACACTTATCTTTTATAATCATTTGTGCAACCAACTACTTGGGACGGACGTTCCACCCAACCATATATTTTTTGTTCCAAATATCAACAAGAAGTCACCCTCGAGATGGGGCTAGCAATCCAAAAAACAGGGTGGTCTCTCATTGTCCTCTCACAACCCAGTGGTATTCTCCTACAACTATCTCGATTTTCCAACAACTCTCTTCCTATTGGCCTACCCAACCCAAAGAATGCACCCCTTCACTAATATCATCCCCTCGAGCATCCCATTTGTTTATCAGGGTCTCTCTGGCACAGGTAATCATGAATCTCTCTGTTGAGAACTCAAGGGAATTCACTACTAGGAAAAATACCAACAACAAAAACAAACACTTGATGTTACAGTGAAACTCACATAGGAGTTCACTCTTCCGGCCTGACCACCTAGCTCTTCAGTCTTCATCTTCAAAATGCTCCAAAAACACTCCAGCATGCTCTATAATTCACCCTCCATGGTTTCTCTAGTGCCAAGCTCTCTTTCTTGCTCTCTACTTATTGCTCATGCACAAAAACTAAATGTTTAACACTATTATTTCTACCCATGCAAATTTCCTCTCTTTGGCTTACTTGCTTGACTCACACACTTCCCCAAGCTGATTGTACTCATCCCCCATGCTCCCAATAACTATGGGACATAACTTCTCACACCCACCCTCATACATGCATTCAATGATTGGCTTTGGGAACACTCAATCAGAAATTAAAAGGTCCATATACCAATAAAAAATTTAGGAAAATGGGTTGAATTAATATACATGGGTAATTCCCCCTTGGAACCCTCTTAAGCATTCTTTTAGAACCTCCCCTCTCTTGTGGATTAATTCAACCCCCATCTCTATCCATGTCCCCTTAGCATTTGCCATCACATTTTATTATTAAAACATAGAAATACAATTCACATATTACATTGGTTAGCCATAGCCACACATTATACATACATCAAGCATTAATTAAATTGAGGATTATAGTAGGGATGTTACATATGCAAAGCATTACTTTGTACATGCTAGTGAGCAAAGCATTATTGATTGATAGTGCCCATATAGTAGGTTTTGTGAGATGCACAAACTTCAAGGTGAGGTTGTACCATTGGACTATAAATGGGACCTTGACCCAATACATGACATAGCATACCTGAAGCATATGAGGATCATGTTTACTCAAATTAGCACCAACAATAATCAAACCACACCATTGGATATGGTACTAAATTCATTGCAACTTGATTTATTTTTTTAGGTTAATTGTTTTTTTTTTTTATTTCGTTCATTTTGTACGAGCAAACCTCCACACTTACAATAATAACTTACCATGTCATTCCTTCTATACGTTAAAACCTCAAAGTCACAATGATAACTTACAACTTCCAATATAACCAATGATGAAATTAACTGAAATGGAGGGAGTAGAGGGAGTATGTATGTATCGTCCATTTCTCAACCTTCCCATGTGGCTTCCACAACAACAATGAAAATGATAAAATACAATGTGTTATGTTTTAATAGCCTTTCTAAATGACTCACTGAAAATCAAGATAATTCTAATTCCAAATGGTAACCATGTTATTAGTCCCTGCCGAAGGCGTAGAGGGACTATAGCGGTCGATAATTCATTGAATTCATATTAGTTTGTCCTTTGACTAAAAATATTTGCATAATATCTATTGTTGGAGCTAGGGAATTAAAAACATTGATTTCTATATAATAAAAAATACCATATCTGTCATTATCTGATTAGATAACAAATTGGAGGTCTTATTTCCAGCTTCACTATTCCCAATGTTTGATATGCTAGTGTTGGGTTATGAAAAGGTACAAATATTCTCCTCATTTCCATGATTTATGATATCATCTTGACTGACTTTTCTGTTACTTAGGAATAAAATAGGATAGGAAATGACTAAAATGTCTTCTAGAACTATCACTGAGTTGAAGTTCAAAAATTCTAAAATATGATTGGAATTGTCTGATTTTGTTATATGAATGGGTAAATTTTGGTAAACTCATGATAGCAGAAGAGATTTCGAAGATGTGCAAGCTATTGGAGGCTAAAGATATGGAGAGTCAAGAAGTTTCAAGAGAGATTAGTTCTCTATTTTGACAACTTCAAAAATAGTAATAGCGATCCTGAGGATCTCTCGATCCTCAGGATAGATTTATTTACCCATATTTTGTAATATATAAAGAGTAGTGAATCCTGGAAAGGATAATCTAAGAATTGTATCTAAGCACTCAAAATTCAGAATTGTTTTGCGCAAACAGTTTCTATAAAAGTCGTCTTGGTTATGGAGTTAATAAAGGTTTTGAACGTTTCCATCATTTTCATATACTGAGTTTCTAGTAGCAGTGCTTCTGAGGACCGAGGGCCCAGTCTGAAGGAGTTACTGTCTTAATCTGTATTTTATCAGTTTGACTTCTGTTTTGAACTTTAAATCCTTTTTATCATCGTTAAGAAAATGCATAAGCGTGTCAACATTTTGATAATGTTTGTTTGTAGAAGATAGATGTTTTCCTTTGAATGTTGTCGATTTTTATTCCAGATTCCATTTGTTGTAGTTTACTGCTTGACAGTTCCTCTCATTTTCACATGCGTTGTTCCTTTCAATTAAATTAGCAATTGTTGTTCCTTTCCATTAAATTAGCGTTTGTTGTTCCTTCTACTTAGTTAGCATTTGCTCTTAAATTACTGTTCTATCTCAATTTATAGTATTTAGTTATTTATTTCCAGCAGATTAGATAGTCATCAATAGGTTAGCTTGTTTTCATATATTCAATTCCTGTTTCTTAATTAGATCAATTCATTCCTTCAATATCAAATTCAATTCTTGTATGTTAATTAGATCAATTCAACAATTCAATTCATGCCTTCAATTCATAGCACATTATAGATCAGATTTCAATCTTGCTCAGTAGGATCTTAGCTTTAGAAACTTAATGAATGTGTGAGGAACTTGATTGTTGATAAACTTAGATTTGCTTTAACTACGCGATTTTTGCCTCTGCGAGCTATCTGCATAGACTTTGTTGATATTCCTGAAATAGAAGACGAATTCTCGGGTTGATAAATTAATGTTAAACTAAGGTTGTTTTTAGGACATCTTTAGAGCCCAAATTTAAATCCTTTTTATCATCGTTAAGATAATGCATAAGCGTATCAACATTTTGATATTGTTTTCTTGTAGAAGATAGATGTTTTCCTTTGAATGTTGTCGATTGCTATTCCAGACTCCATTTGTTGTAGTTTATTGCTTGACAGTTCCTCTCATTTTCACATGTGTTGTTCCTTTCAATTAGATTAGAAATTGATGTTCCTTTCCATTAAATTAGCATTTGTTGTTCCTTCTACTTAGTTAGCATTTTCTCTTCAATTATTGTTCTATCTCAATTTACAGTATTTAGTTTTTTTTTTCCAGCAAATTAGATAGTCATCAATAGGTCAGCTTGTTTTCATAGATTCAATTTCTATTTCTTAATTAGATCAATTCATGCCTTCAATATCAAATTCAATTCTTGTCCCTTAATTAGATCAATTCAATAATTCAATTCATGTCTTCAATTCGTAGCACATTATAGATCATATTTCAATACTTCTCAGTAGGATCTTAGCTTTAGAAACTTAATCAATGTGTGAGGAACTTGATTGTTGATAAACTCAAATTTGCTTTAACTGCACGATTTTAGCCTCTACGAGCTATCTGCATGGACTTTGCTGATATTATTGAAATAGAAGACGAATCCTTGGGTTGATAAATTAATGTTAAACTAAGGTTGTTTTTAGGACATCTTTAGAGCCCAACATTTTGGCGTCGTT
>ML781789.1:2192644-2217998 GCA_009831015.1 Picea engelmannii | reverse complement strand
CCAACCTTTCATGGATTGATTTCAGAAGACCCGGATTCATTCTTATTTGAATTTTATGTCCTATGTAGGGGTTACGATTACACCTCTGAATCGCAAAAACTAAAACTGTTCCCTTCCACTTTGAAAGGGGAAGCTTTGCGCTGGTTTATGGGATTGGGAGGCGGAACTATAAACTCATGGTATGAGATGAAAGAGGCCTTCTTGACAAAATACCTGGATTATTGTAGAACCAGGGACCTAAAAGATGAAATCTTTTAAATGACTGCAAATGAAAACGAGACATTAAAGGAATATGTTGAAATATTTCAGTATAATCTGCAAAGATCTCCTTATGGTACATTACCAGGTGCAGTGCTCAAAGCCACTTTGATAAAAGGAATGAAAGATGAATGGGTAGAAACATTGAATTTAATGGGGAAGGGTGATATTTATCAAGAAACTTATGATAGCATCATTCTATTGTGCATTAGATTCTCACATGGAAGTACATAGACCATATCAGGAATGCGAACTCCCCTCACCAGAAATAACAATGTTACCAGTGGAGGAGTTACCCGAGCTGAAGTCGGTAATCTCTTAGAAAATTTCAAAACTGATATTCTGAGCACTTTGACTACACAATTGGATGTTTTGCAGGCCAAACAGAAACAAGCAGAAGCAGAACAGACTTTGGCCATATTTTTCCACGGGTGTAGAAAAAAACATGGTCTAAGGGAATGTCCTTTGGATGTGGTTCGGGTTTGCGCTATTTGTGCCAAAGATCACGCAACAGAGAAATTCCCATCGCTCCCTAGAGTAAAAGTTGTATTCAGAGAATCATAAGAGGAAACAAAACCATTATACATGATGGCTCAGCATCGCCAATGGCAGGCCCGACCTCCAGGTACACTACAGTACCCCTCCTCTTTATTTTTTGGGTAGTATAATCAGCAGCAAAATTCTGGAAACACATGGTAGGGCCAATCATTTACTAATCAAAACTGGCAGCCCCAACAATATCCAACTACGAATCCCATCTGGTGGAATCAACCAGCTACAAATCCCTCCTGGCCCAACGTACAATAATCTACCCCATCTTGGAGAAACCCAAACAACAATCCCTATCCTTCACAGTGGTCCAACACAGTTGCCCAAAACCCAAATTGGAACCAAAATTGGCAGTGCCCCATTGGGATAACCAATCAACCTATGGGGATGGCCCCTCAAACCCAACCCACTTTGCAATCCCCACTCCACTTAACCCAAAACCCTCAACCAAAATTGCACCCTCAACTACCAGCCCAACCTCACCCAAATCCCAATAATAGACCAACCCAACTTGTCCAAATTATGGAGAATGGGGAAGGGGAAACCAACTCGGTAGGGTGCAATGAACTCTGGTTGAGATCGAGGCGTATAATCTCTCTTGAAGAAAGTAGCATTTTCCAAGAGCAAGAGAATGAAAATAACATACAACCAGCAATAACACCCTCGACTGTGGTCATAAAAGAAGAAATAGAGTAGGGAGGAAACACAGTCGAATCATAGGATCCTGATAAGGATGCCACTCCTCCCTCGTTCCTCAAAAGGTTGATGATAAAAAAACTTGTCGTGTATCCTAAATTCAACATTGCAGGGGAGCTCAAGTATTTATATGTCAAGATCCCACTCCTTCAGGCCCTGCAAGATATTCCAATTTATGCAAAGACAATCAAGGAACTATGTGGAAGGAAGCCTGTTAGGAAAATTAAAAATTCATCATCAACTGTTCATGTGGTAGGAGCCTTGTCTGATCTAATTTTGGATCGACAAGAACCAGTCAAATATGCAGATCCAAGGAACCCTATAGTAACAGTTCATATCCAGGGTTGTTCTTTTCCAAGTACACTAGTCGATTTGGGGGCGGCCATCAACATCTTGACTATGGAAACCTACAATACCTTGGGTTTTGACTACTTCTAGCCTACCCCAATTATGTTATAGTTGGTTGATCGATCAATGGTTAGACCAGTTGGCACATTACATGATATAGCAATTGCAATCGACTCTTGGGAATATCCAACAGATTTCCTTATCATCAACCCAAGAAGTGGACTTGAAGGACATCCATTAATACTGGGAAGACCATGGCTCACAACGGCAGATGCATACATAGCATGTCGTACAGGTAATATGACAATTGCTAGAGGAGGTGTTACAAAAAATCTCATCTTATATCCTCCAGCCAAGCCAAGCCCAACTATCGTATATCCACAGTTTCCACCACCAAGATATCCAGAAAAGGATCTACGGGCCCCTCTCACGCTGGAAGAATCTCTCAGACTCAAGAACCAATTAGAGGATGACATGATCAGTGAGTTTATTAACAACCCATCCATTGTGAGTAACCCTACATGCCAGATGCTCAAAGTTTTTCTAGATTGCGAAGCGCAACGAGACCCACTGGAAGATTTAATGGAACAACAAATCCCGACTACCGATGTTCATAACAACAAATCAGTTGAGATTGCACTAGGGAGGTCTGTGAACATTAATGCCAATTTAGATGTGCAACAACAATAAAAATTGATTCAAATACTTTCTAAAAATCAACAAGCTTTTTCCTCCGAGTATTCTGACATGAAAGGTATTGATCCGCAACTCTGCACACACCATATTTATATTGAAGAAGATGCCCGACCTATCCGATAGCCCCAAAGAATATTGAATCCCCATCTCAGGGATATTGTCAAAGAATAATTACAAAATTTTTTGGACGTAGATTTTATATATCCTATCTCGGATAGTCGATGGGTTTCCCCACTAGTAATCGTCCCCAAGAAAAATGGAAAATGGAGAATCTGCGTAGACTACATGGAACTTAACAAAGCCACCCAAAAAGACCACTTCTCGTTACCTTTCATCGATCAGGTCCAGGATACTATAGCAGGGAAGAAATTCTTTTCTTTCCTAGATGGCTTTAGTGACTACAATCAGATCCAGATTACCTCAGAAGATCAAGATAGAACTACATTTACATGCCCTTGGGGTACCTTTTCATACAAAGTATTGCCCTTTGGACTATGCAATGCTCCTGCCACATCCTAGAGGGCAATTCTGAGCATATTCAACATCCTGATTAGCGAAGGGCTTGAAGTTTACATGGATTATTTCACACCCTATGGTGACGACTTTGATCAAGCTCTGGACAATTTGGAAAAGGTACTGGAATGATGCATTACTACCAGATTATGCTTAAGCCACAAGAAATGTCACATGATGATGACGGAAGGTGTGGTACTGGGGCATTATATTTCTGCAGACGGAATTAGGGTAGATCCAGCAAAAATAGAGGTAATTCTTAATCTACCTACACCACACACACAAACTTAGGTACGTAGTTTCCTTGGCTCTTCAGGATACTATCGCAGATTTATGGAAAATTTTGCAAGAACTGTTGCACATTTACATGATTTAACTGGTAATGTGGAGTTTCAGTGGTCTGACAAGTGTGATGTGGCATTTGCAGGACTCAAGAAGTTGATCTCGATAACACCGGTGTTGAGAGGACCAAATTGGAAAATACTATTTCACATCTCCACCGATGCATCGGATATTTCCATAGGTGTTGTCCTTGGACAGGAAGAAGACAAGAAACCCTATGCTATTTATTTTATTAGCAAGAATCTCTCTCCCGCTGAATCTAATTATAGAGTAACAGAAAAATAATTTTCAGTTGTTACACATGCCATCAATAAATTTCGTGATTATATAACAGGCTGTCCAGTTATTCTGTACACTGATCATTCTGTTATTAAATATCTAGCTAATAAACCTATTACTAATGGATGGGTCACTCGATGGTTATTTCTATTGCAGGAATTTGACATCACCATCAAAGATCGACCCAGAAGAGAAAATATTGTTACAGACTTCCTGTCCCGCATACCCAAAACGGATGACTCCTTGGCAGTTGAAGATCAATTTCCAGATGAGCATCTATTTTCTGTCACTTCTAAACCACCTTGGTACGCTGATGTGGAAAATTATTTGGCAGTGGGGAAATTACTGGCACATCTATCATCAAGGGAAAAAAAACTAATCGTCCAGCGTAGAGGATGATTCACTTGGATCAATGGATATCTCTTCCACACATGGGCTGATTTCTAGATCCGCAGATGTGTACGAGATGATGAAATCTATGACATACTAAAGGAAAGACATGACGAGACCTGTGGCGGGCATTTAGTAGATCGCAGGACTGGACATAAAATTTTACAGATGGGATACTATTGGCCCTCAATATTCAGAGATGCGAAGAAATATGTCCAGACCTGTGACAGTTGTTAGCGGATGGGAAAACTAGGTCAGGCTGATGAAATGCCTCTGAAAGCACAATTAGTCAGAGAACCATTCGAGAGATGGACACTAGACTTCGTTGGTCCCTTCAATACAAAGTCAAATCAGAAAGCCTATATTCTAGTTGCAACGAATTACATGACCAGATGGGTAGAGGCAAAAGCCTTACCAAATGCAACAGAGGAAGTAGTCATCAAATTTCTTTTCAAATTATTTGTACGCTATGGACTACCCAGGGAAGTAATCACTAATGGGGGGTCACAATTTACAGCTCATAGAATCACGAACACCCTGGAAAATTATCATATTAATCACAGAGTTACTTCCCCATACCATCCACAGGAAAACGGACAGGTAGAAAGCACCAATAAAGTTTTGGAGGCAATTTTGACGAAAACGGTCTCAACAAATCGACAAAATTGGGATACTTAGCTCCCAAATGCATTATGGGCTTATCGTACAACATGGCATAACACCACTGGCTACTCTCCTTATTATTTATTCTATGGTAAAGAACCTATATTTCTAATCGAATTTGAGATTAATACTCTAAGGATGGCCCAGGAGATTGGACTGGATCTCACAGAGGAACACAAACAACGCCTACAACAACTCAATGAATTGGATGACGCACACTTGTCCTCCTTGGAGAGGACAGCTTTCATTCAACAACAAAAAGTGAACTGGCACGATAAACATATCAAGAATAAATCCTTCCAGAAAGGTGATTGGGCGCTCCTCTATGATTCCATATTTCAGGACTTTCCTGGAAAATTACAGACAAGGTGGTTGGGACCATATGAAATTAATGAAGTTCATGATAATGGCACTGTCACTTTAATTACCATCGATGGGTCTGGGTCTCCCTTTTTGGTCAATGGACATCGGCTACAACTTTACCATCAACCGCCTTCAAAAGAATCCTTCTTCCAAGAAGTAAGTAAGGACCCTACTGTTCAGATTCTAGTTGGCTGGGAAGCTAACCCAACAGCCTCAACTTCACAAATGATGAATTTCTTTTTACTTTATATATTGTATATAGTTTTTTTTACAGATTTGATTGAGTTTTTAGCTCTTCTTTTTATAGTAAAGTCATTTGAGAAAATAAAAACTAGAAGAGATGACTATAATGAATATAATTAAACACTCTTTTTCGTTCTTTACCTTTTTCCCGCATTGCAAAAACTCAACAAATATAACCCTTGTTTTTACAAGAAAATGAACATGCTTTTAGACCATCTAATACCTCGATTATTGCATAAACTTACCCATAGTAATTGAATGAATTTAGTTGATGACTAATCAATTATAGATTCACTGAACAAAAATACCTATGGGAGTTTTAATCACTTAATTAGATGGGTGATCATCATTGTTGTTCACTCAAAATGAAACCATTGTCGTTCCTTCGAAAAGAACGATTGTTGTTCCCTTCATACGT
This sequence comes from Picea engelmannii, assembly GCA_009831015.1. Lineage (NCBI taxonomy): Eukaryota > Viridiplantae > Streptophyta > Pinopsida > Pinales > Pinaceae > Picea > Picea engelmannii. Next base: position 2,212,240 of record ML781789.1, on the reverse strand, counting down.
AATATTGTTCACTCAAAATGAAATGATTGTCGTTCCTTTGAAAAGAACAACTCCTGTTACCTTCGTACGATCGTCGTTTCCTTTGCAAACCATTTTCGTTCCTTTGAAAATAACGACTATTGTTCCGTTCGTACGTAATATCGTGCATACAAAAATTACGATTGTCATTCCTTTTAAAAAGAACGATTGTTGTTCCTTTCACGATTTTTTTCTTATTGTGGCTCCCTTCTTAAAACATGTCATTGATTATGTCAGTCACTCCTTTGAATACGACTTTCACTAATTCTTTTTCTTCAACACTATCTCTAATTTGTCATTTGGTGTGGATCATTTAACATACCTTAATAGTTCACAATTCATTTGGTGTGGATTAATTTTTTTTTGTTCACAATTCATTAACCACCATAATTTGTTTATTTCCCTTATATATCTACATATACTTGAATAATAATTGCTTTCATATCATAATAAGGAATCTTAAATACATTCTTACTTGGAATTCTTACACTTCTTATGCCATCCCTCACTCTTAAGGAGTAGATGAGCCTCCCTTGATAGAGCTCTAAAAAAAATAAAAAAAATCAAAGAAAACATTTTTTTAACAAAGTAATAATCTTCTTCCATAAAGGATAGGGGGTCTCATCACGAGCCAACCTACCACGTTCATCAGATAATAACATAAGTGATATTCCCACTATGGCTACAACACCAGGGAAATGGCCTTTGGCATTTTTTCGTCAAAGGACAAAAGATCTCATCACGAGTTGACTTGTTCACTTAGGTTATGATCTAGTGAGTGACATTATCATCATCTGGATACCAAACCAGGATAGTGGTCTTCTTTGGAAAAGACAATTCAAACCATTTATTAAGGATACGGGCTTATCTATGGGTTAAAAGGAAACCCTGTGGAGGCTATGGACGCCTGCTGGCAGCAGTGGCTCTGCCTGTGGTATCGAAGTATACCTTAAATACGCCAGGTTTTAGTTTGTTTTTAGATTTCCTTTTCTAAAAATTGAGGCTATCATTCTGGATATATATAATAAAAAAGGGGAGAGTAACAACATTATGATATGTGGAAAATTTTAACATGATAGCAAATTTAAAATAATTCAGAATATTTTTCCTCAAATGGTTTCTACCATGGGTACAATAATTCAAATTTCCCACACAAATTGATGAGTATCGTTGTACCGTTAAAGTTCTTGATTGAAAAGTTATTAATGATTGTCTTTTCCAGTGGCGATGATAGCATAGCAATCGCACCTCACAGTCACTCCCCACCATTATTACACTCGTATGTTTGATGTTCGAGGTTGGCCTTTCCATTTATGGGGGGGTATATGATCGGCACATTTACTGATAGATTTCAATGAATGCAGTAATTACGAAAATGCAGGTTTTTTTATATATACACAATGATGTTCTATATTTGTTATCTCTGTTGTTTTCAAAATCTAGTTGAGTTAAGATGCAAAAAGGAACGTTAGTCATCCTCACCTGCTTATAGAAATATGGGAGGCCGAAGTGTGCGACGAGAACCATCACTCTTACAGGTAACTAACCATGCAAGAGAAATCCTACACCATCTGGGGTGGACAGAGTACTTCAATCGGTTGCAGGGATACGATACAGACATCATGATAGAATTCTTTCAGAACTTGCAGGGAGAAACCTCCATGGGTCGAGATATACAAATTCCAGTCACTCAAGAAATTGTAGCAGAGGTTACGGGCCTTCCCAACACATAAATACAATGGTCTGGAAGATATACAGTGCTTAAAGAAGTTGTAGAATCCTTCACAGATCCTGGAGAGGAATTAGATAAAAAGGGAAAGGGACTTAACCCCAACACTCTCGGCAAACCCGGAAAGAACTGGTAGGTTTCATACAGAGGTGTATCACCTGTGACGGAAGATATGATGTGATCCTCCCACGCCACCTCAAACTACTAGTTGCGCTCAAATAACGGTTAGTAATCAATTTACCATTTTTTCTAAATACTACGTTACATGAGGTTACTATAAGAACATAGAAGGAAAAAGATCATGTTACTGTCATCATCCACCATGGCTTGGTAAAAATGATAGTAAATAAGGCCCTAAGTCAAACTGAAATGACCTGGGGGGATCTTATTAAGGCCAATAGGCCCTTACAAATAGAACAACCTAATTACAACATGAAGACCCAACCCAGGGAACTGAAATAGCATAGGAAGGAAAAACCACTGCCCAAATGGAGGTTCCACCTCCTCAACCTGAAGTTGGGGCAAACCCCATCCAATTGACAAAGGCTCAGACCTCACAAGCGAGGGAATCAACGAGAAAGAGAAAGAGAGAAATTGTTGTTTATAAAACCCCCATTCAAGGGAAAAGAAGAAGAAGATGGATAAGATGGCACGAAGAAATCCAGGAAACAACAGAACAACCTGAATAAATTCATGACATAAAAAAATAACCTAAAGAAATTCAGGACACAACAGAGTAGCCCTTACAGGAAGATGTTCAGGGAATTGAGCAAACAGAACAAACACCACAAGGAAACAGTCAGGAAGATACCCAGCCAGCTTTGAGACACCTCATAGAACAATTTTTGAAAAGCTATGAGGTAGAGATAGCTTAGGTTCTAGGGATTTTAGGGACCTCAATTAGCAGAGACACAAACAGGCCAGAAGAATACCAAGTGCCAACCTTTCCTTCAAACCCTGTTGAAGACTCCCTTGACATTGAGATGTCACTCCCAGATGATACAACACAACCAGAACCTCATACTGAGGTAAATACCCTGGTATATCAAGTAGAAGATCCACTATTGATAGATCAAGGTGAGGAAAATCCCAACAGCTCACAGAAACAGAAATCGGGCAAAAGCCACAGCAAAATTAGAAAGTTAAAATGGGAGAATAAGTTGTTGAAAAGAAGGGTTAAGAAGATTAAAGTGTTAAAGAAGAAAGTTGGCAAGATTAAGGAAATTATCATGGAATTAAGAAAATAACTAGAGCAAGACGACAAGACCCATGAAAGAAAGAAGACCAAAAGACATAGAGCACAGGGAAGGAACCCTCTTCTTAGGAGGGCAGTCCAAACTAGTTCTGTAAGAACACATAAATAGTTGCATATCCTTGAAGAAACAATAGAAATGGAACCTTAGACTGAGACTACAGCAGCAGAAGGGGTAGCTTTTCAAAATGAAGAGGAAATTCCTTTCGGAGCATATGAAATAGAGGCTCAACCAAAAATTCTAGGGGGATCAGCTGCCCAACCTGAGGAAGTAATTCCCACTCCTCTAGAGACCACAGATGCAGAAACTCAAATAGTAATTCCAGTAATGAAAGAAGAAGCCTTTCAGACTGAAGAGGTATCTCAGCTTCAAGATCAGAGTGCCACCATTGAAAGATTAGAAGCAGAACTGGTACAAGCCCAGCAGGCCTTGGATCAAACCAGAGATGAAATGGTGACCATGACAGAGCACCAAAGAGTTGTTAAAAAACTCAAAACGATGTCATCCACGGAAAATGAGACATATGCTAAGATGACTAAGGCTCAAGGGAAGACAAATAATGTACAAGGTCAATTGGAAAAAGCTTTGGAGCAAATCAAAGAGATTTGTGATATCTACACTGATGCAATAGATTGTAAGGATCCTGCCACCAATTATACTTTGTTTTTATTAGAACGCTACATGTTGCTGAGGGTGAAATTTATTCAAGCAGGTAAACCAATTAAATTCACCACTATCTCTGAGTTTGTGTCTTATTTTAGGGAGCATGAAGAGAAAGTACAGTATTTCCTGTGTGAGATTTACTTCCATAATTTCATTTTGGAAGCCAACAACAGAGATAATCCTGGTCCTTTTATTGGAGACATCCAATTTCAATTGTTCCTATCCTTCACTAAAAATCAAGTCAGGTGGGCTAAGGCCCACAAAACTTTCATGAAGAGAGAAAATGGGTTAGATATCTGGATCAGGGGGGAACCACCAAAGTCTTTTCCAGCCATCATGCGACATAGGACATTCATGAAAAGGGAAGGAGCGAGAAGCTCTTTAGGTCCTATTCATCAACAGGTTATAAGATCAGGCATAGCCTATTTTAGGGAACTCAAAGAAGAATCTCTTGTTGGCTCCAAGTTAAGATGGGATGTCTCTCCAGTTGAAGTAAAGGTTAGAGAACCCTTCAGTTTCAAGAACTTCTTTGCAGCCACCTTCAGAATAGAAAGATATGCCAGAATGATCCAGGAGGAAGGACCTGCCTTGATTGGGTGTAGATATAATCCCCCTCTTATCCGGTTTCCTCCAAAGGATTACCAGATATATTATCAATTTAATAAAAAGAGGGAAGACATTACTTTTGGAGAACTCAGAAGAAAGAATGGATTCAGGGCACCGAGTGAACCAACGTTTCCTCCTTACAGCATCACTGCTCTACATGTAAGAACTTAGCTTGCATGAGGACATGCAAGAAGGTAAGCTGGGGGGTATGTTGGGTTATGAAAAGGTACAAATATTCTCCTCATTTCCATGATTTATGATATCATCTTGACTGACTTTTCTGTTACTTAGGAATAAAATAGGATAGGAAATTACTAAAATGTCTTCTAGAACTATCATTGAGTTGAAGTTCATAAATTCTAAAATATGGTTGGAATTGTTTGATTTTGTTACAGGAATGGGTAAATTTTGGTAAACTCACAATATCAGAAGAGATTTTGAAGATGCGCAAGCTATTGGAGGCTAAAGATATGGAGCGTAAAGCAGTTTCCAGAGATATTAGTTCTCTATTTTGTAAACTTCAAAAATAGTAATAGCGATCCTAAGGAACTCTTGATTCTTAGGATAGATTTATTTACCCACATTTTCTAATATATAAAGAGTAGTGAATCCTGGAAGGATAATCTAAGAATTGTATCTAAGAACTCAAAATTCAGAATTGCTCTGCGCAAACCGTTTCTGTAAATGTTGTCTCAGTTATGGAGTTAATAAAGGTTTTGAACGTTTCCATCATTTTTGTATACTGCGTTTATAGTAGCAATGATTTTGAGGACCGAGGGCCCAGTATGAATGAGTTACTGTCTTAATCTATATTTTATCAGTTTGACTTCTGTTTTGAACTTTAAATCCTTTTTATCATCGTTAAGATAGTGCATAAGTGTGTCAACGTTTTGATACCGTTTGCTTGTAGAAGATAGATGTTTTCCTTTGAATGTTGTCGATTGTTATTCCAAATTCCATTTGTTGTAGTTTACTGCTTAACAGTTCCTCTCATTTTCACATGCGTTGTTCCGTTCAATTAGATTAGCAATTGTTGTTCCTTTCCATTAAATTAGCGTTTTCTATTCCTTCTACTTAGTTAGCATTTGTTGATCAATTATTGTTCTGTCTCAATTTACTGTATTCAGTTATTTATTTCTAGCAGATTAGATATTCATCAATAGGTCATCTTGGTTTCATAGATTCAATTCTTGTTTCTTAATTAGATCAATTCATGCCTTCAATATCAGATTCAATTCTTGTCCCTTAATTAGATCAATTCAACAATTCAATTCATGCCTTCAATTCATAGCACACTATAGATCAGATTTCAATCCTACTCAGTAGGATCTTAGCTTTAGAAACTTATTGAATGTGTGAGGAACTTGATTGTTGATAAACTCAGATTTGCTTTAACTACGCAATTTTAGACTCTATGAGCTATCTGCATAGACTTTGTTGATATTCTTGAAATAGAAGATGAATCCTCGGGTTGATAAATTAATGTTAAACTAAGTTTGTTTTTAGGACATCCTTAGAGCCCAACAATTAGCATATCCAAAGTTTTTTGATTATATACGGTCTTTCTGAGTTGTTATTTTTTTTTTGAAATGTTTCGATAGTCAAAGTTTTGAAGATAGATAGTTAGTTTTTTATAAGTTGACTTCATAATAGTTTGTCCTTTGAATAAATTTGTTTTTCTTACATAGGATTTCCTGTTCGAACTATTGTTACTGTTTTTTTTTTATTATTGTTATAAATGTTTTTTTCATACGTAAGAGACCTGCCACACTACATTCTTTCTTAAATGTTTACAGAGCAGTTCTGACGGACTTAAACGTTTACCTAACAGGCTTCACAGCCTTAAATGTTTACTTAACATGCCTGTTACAATACATTTTCTTCCAAGTTTTTTTTATATGTAATGTTTTTTGCATTCAATGTGGGCAATATTGTTCTTTAGCGGCATTGTTGGTTCACTGGTTCATGCCTGCTTCTTGCATGTTCATTGATTTCTTATTTGCATGTTGGTGCTGTTCTTGTTTGCCTGTTGGCCTTGTTGCAGTTTTCACACTTGTGGTTTTGCAACCGTGATTGGAACTTCCCTTTTATCGTTCCCCATTGACGAGCAAGTTTGGGTGTCGTGTTTATTTTCTCTTTCTATTTGCAGTTTGCAAGTGGGAAATTTGACTACTAGGGATCGTTGAGTTGAAATCCTCTTGCAGAACATCTTTGTATGTGAGGAGAAAATATGATTTCCTTTTGCGATGCGTCATTGTTGTTGTGATGGAGGTAGGTTTTGTGTTGAACATTGGGCTTCTGTCGTTCTCCATTGACGAACAGGTTTGGGTGTTGTGATTAGCTTTGATTTCTATCTGCAGTTTGCAAGTGGGAAATTTGACTGCTGGGGATGCTTGGGTCGAAATCCTCTTGCAGAACATCTTTGTATGTGAGGAGAAAATATGATTTCCTTTTCCTATGTGTCACTATGGTTGTGGAGGTGGGTTTTGTGTGGAACATTGGCCTTCTATCGTTCCCCATTGATGGTTGGGTTTGGGTGTCGTGATTAGCTTCGCTTTCTATCTACAGTTTTCAGGTGGGAAATTTTACTGTAGGGGATGCCTGAGTCGAAATCCTCTTGCAGAACATATTTGTATGTGAGAAGAAAATACGATTCCCTTTTCCTATGCGTCACTGTGGCTATGATGGAGGTAGGTTTTGCGTCGAACATTGGTGATCAGGAACGAGACGAAGACAACATTACAGTCTTTCTTCTCTGGTCGTAGTAATCACATACAAAGATGGATTGCAAGAGGATTTTTATCGCTCCTAGTATTGAAAAATACCGACCGTGAAAACCACACCTTTCTTAATTTCGTGCACAGTGGCAGGCCTTTGGACGGTCCTGCCAACTTTGAATTTTACATGACGAATCTTACAGCCTGAAATATTTGATTAACAAATGTGTTAGAATACATTTTCCTCCAAATGTTTTGATACAATCTTGTGTGCGGTGAATTTGGCGAATATTGTTCTTCACTGGCCTTCCTAGTCGACTGGTTGGCACTTTCTTCTTTGTTAGCTGGATGATGCTTATTGTTGTTTGGTTCAACTTTGCAAGGTTTGGGTCCTGCAGCTGCATTTGGGCCTTTTGGTGCTTCTTAATTGGGTTGTTATTTGTTGCTTTCTCTTGTTTTCTTAAACTTTGGGAAGTTGGGGTACTAGATCTGCAGTTGGATCTGTTGTTACATGGTTTTACAGTCATCTCCATCTATATCTTCGCATCACGAATCCGGTCAATTGCCGTTCATTTGCATATTTATCCAATTTCTTCTAAACTTGCTCATTTTTCCCTTTTGTTCTTACCCTCTATTGTTCTTTTTTGGTTCTATACTTCGTCACGTTTCTATGCTCGCGGGTTCCCGATGTGGTGAATTGAAAAATCATCATATCCATCTATATCTTCACATCACGAGTCTGACCGACCATCGTTTGTTTGCATACTTAGCCAATTTTATGAACGCGGGTTCGCGGAAAGGTGCTATCGAACTATGGTAACCTGTGTTCAGGGTATACATTTTGCACCCAAAAATTTTGTGCTCTACAATTCGACCCCAGACTCCTCGAACTCGCAAACCTACCTCTACCTACTATGACTTCGTCTGTCCGACCTACCTTTCCATACTTAGTCCAGTCCTCAAAGTTTTGCGGGTTCACGCGTTCCCAGGTTCAAGAAAGTTTAAAAGAATTTTGTCGCTCCCCTCCATCCCCACCACCTTCCGCCCTTCCCAATGCACATTAACTATGCTTTTAAAAGTGACAACCGACTAGACAGGTTTGAAAATATTGTCTTTAATAAGAGGAAATCTTGAGGACATCTCCCATTAGAATGCATAAACAGGCGAATATTATGGGATCTGATAAAAAAATTTGCTTGCATTTTGAATTTGCAAAAAAGTGTTGGCTATTTTAGTTTTTTAAAGGCATCATCATAGTAACAATGAAATATTGTATTACCACACTGCCATCCACAGATGTCTTAACGTCATGTCCCTCTTTAATACTATGCATATGTTACAGGTTGTCATATTTGAGAATCTGCTTGTATATGGGAATGTTAATACGTGCTATTAGTCACTATTCAGTGCACATATTCGAAAATATTGGCATTAATAAGTCAAAATATCGAGTGCATCTGCCATTAAGATGAATTAAACCAAAATCTACGGAAGATTATACTGTCATCCTCCAGTGTTGATTTTAAATACTTATTCCCATTTCTCTCTATCATCAAAGAGTTGGGCTTTAGGGTGCCTTCCTTATAATGTTCTTGGTCATGGACATGTAAGACAACTTAGAGATGCCATTGAGCTCCAATTGAAATATGAGAAAATGTTTTAATGTGACGTGATCCTTGAGCCAAAAAAAACTTTGGTAGCCAACAGAAACTTATACATGAAAAAAAAAAAAAAACAAGTATCTTCTGATTGGTGTTCTCCCTGTATTTGATGATTTGGTTGGTTGAAAGGCCTGCCTAGAGATTTGTTTTTTGATCTTGTTTGTTTTCTTACTGGGAGTTGGAAGGAATTTTCAGGTCACCTACAAAATGCTCCTTCATTGAAGTATATAGTTTCTTCCAACAACATATATTTGGCAAGTGTATCGAATTCTGCAGAGCACACAAGAATTTGTCTTCCATCAGAAGAGTCGCACTTACCGTGACTTGAAAAATGGTCTGTAATATTAGGAAATGACATGAAATATTACTCCATTCATGAATATACTTAGAAGGAAATTATAAATTTGGATCGTCGCGAGTATGAGAAACTGTATGGGTGGTTAAAATGACATACTAAAATTACAAAAGTTTCTATTTCAAAGTTTGTTGAGCTACTTCTAGGTGTGGTAACATACTTGACATAAAGCCATATTCTTTGTCAAATTTTGTTCACTATCCTCTAGATGTAGTGACAGAATCCACATACAATCAACTTTCTATCGCTATTGCACATTTTTTATTTTACTATTCCAATGCATATGATTGCATCTGGGTCGATGGGCTTGCCCCTATTTACATGAATATTCCCCTCCTACTTGAAGGTGGGTATATAACTAGGGAATGACTCTCTCAAAACTTTCTAATCCCTGCATCGACATGTAACTGGAAAAATTTAATGGGAATGAATTCTGGATTATGCACTTTGCAACACTTTACGGGGATTACTTTATACTACCACCTTCTGCAAGAAGTTTCGCGTGTTCAGGTAATGATTTGGTTTCTGAAAATCACCTTTTACTACCACCTTCATGTAATCATTTTATTTCATTATTTAGAAGAGACCTTAATGTAGTGGTGTATTCTAGAGCTGTTTCCACCTAATGTCAATCTTCCTATTGTTTCCCTTGCTTTGGATAAGGAAAATGCATTTCTTATGTTGCAGTTGATGTGATATTTGAAAAAAATAAATGTTCAAACCATACAATTTCTTATTTTTTAAAATATAGAACAATGTATTTTTTGAACAGACGGTTGTTAGAAAAATTTTAGGCGTTGTCCTTCAAGGATGTTAATTAATCACAAAATTAATATTGTTTGTGCCAATGAAATTGAGTCGTCGTCCACTATGGCAATTGCATTAACACTGCAATGTCAGATAATAGATGTCTGACATGTACATAATGTCAAGGTCATTATCGCACATGACACCCAATGTCCAAAGATTTATGGACTCAAAGCAATATTGTAGTTTTCATGAGAAAGCAACACTAAAGTCGATGTTCTTTGCAGGTCTGACAATCCTGCAGTTTAAGTGGTTTGACAATGACAACCCTGCTTGTTCACCGCATTGTCGCATTGCAGTAAATAGCATTGTTCCCATTGCCACCGCCAATGTCAATGTTTGAAGCCGAAGCTATCTAGAGCCTGGGGTCACCACCTATGTGGATGCCTAAAGGTGAAACTACCTGGAACTTGGGATCACGACTTCTTACACTTGACATTAGTATCAGTAGTGATCAAAAGTTGATTGTATGTTGAGTCTGTTACTGCATCCAGAGGTCGCTCAACACTCTTTGACATAGAAACTGATTGTCTGTTAATTCTGTTACAACTTTGGCATAAAACGTTCTGTAATTTTAGAATGTTGATTCAAACGCGCATACAGTTTCTCACGTTCGTGGGTATCCAATTTTATAATGTCCTTCTAAGTGTATTCGGGCATGGAGTAATATTTCGCGTCGCTTCCAAACATTCCAGACCTTTTGTGGGATGCCATGTCTGCCACCCCTACGACGAAAGATATATTCTGATGTGATCTGCAGCATTTGATACACTTTCCATATTTGTGTTGTTGGAAGAAGCTATGTCCTTCAACAGAGGAACATTTTGCAGCTAGGTTGGACGTACCTTCCAATTTACAGTAATAAAACAAATAAGTTCAACATACAAATCTCCAGGCAGGATTTTCAACCAACCAAATGATCGAATACAGGGAGAATATCAGTCACAACGTACTTGAATTTATTTATTTTTTTCTCAGCTTTTGTTGCCTAACAAGATTTGTTTCCCCCAAAGCTGATGTCACATAAAACGACTCCCTTGTCTTTCAATTGGGCCTAAATCACATTTCTAAGTTGTCTCAGATGTAAATGATCAGGAACATTACAAGGAAGGCACCTTAAACCCCAAGTTTTCGACAACATAGGGAAATTAACACTTAACAAAGTATGGAATGTTGAATAACTAGCCAATGCAGGCAGGCCATATCTAGAAGAGACAAGCTATTCAAAAAGTTGGGATAGATCTAGTTGACAGCACCAATGAAGTCCAAGACCCAAAATTGATATTCAACTCGTTGTTTTTTACGAATCAAGCATTTGATCGTCAAGTTGAAATCTATAAAAGACTGTCCACAAGCTTCATTATTGTACATATTGTTTTTTTGTCGGCGGCAGGCCAAACCGTAGTCATTGTGGAAAATAATCTTAGCTGTATTTTGTAACCTAGCTTATTTGAATATAAAATATTTGTGGTTTTTTTTATGGTGTTTTCCAATCTCTGGTATTGCTTTTCATTTATTTTGTATCTTTTTTGTGTGTGTCGTTAAACATGGAAGACAAACTTTTCTTTCTGTTGCCCAACACTTTGATTTAAATAAAGGCTACTATGTTCGTTACTTACATTTTACATGGAAGAATAATTTGTCATAGGCTATACTTATGTGGCGCCCGCCCTTACTTAAAGAAATAAATGGGAGGACCCATTCTACTTTCATTCTTCGGGTCCCGTAAATAGAATGAATTAATGACGATTACAACAAGGCAACTCAAGTGTTGACGTCATGTTCTTGTTCAATATTTTGCATATATTGCAACTTCTTCTATCTGATAATATCCGTGCATATACAAAAAATGTTGTGTCATATATATATATATATATATAATTTTATTTTTATTTTTATTTTTCTTTCTATTGCTTATTGTTTTCAACGAAATTTGCGAACCGAACAACACCCTGCAAATTGGAAGATGATTTACATTTGAACCAAAAATAATCTATTAATATGTACTAATATGAATACTATTGGAATAAATATAAAAACTTTCTCTTGGCCAAAACTTAGCCAATTATCTGGCCACCGGGTCCCAGGTTTGCGGTATCCAACACTTATGTCCCCTGTTACGTCGTATACATCTTGCAGCCAAAGAAATTCTGTGATCTGCAATTTATGCTTTTACTAGTGAGAACTCACCACGGGTTCAAAAATATTGGCATTAATAAACGAACATTAGATTTTCTTCTGTGAGATACTTATCCCTTTTCCCCTTTTCTTCTTCCCGTCTATTATCGCTTTCTGGTTATATACTTAGTCGCTTTTCTATGATCGCGGGTTCTAGGTTTGTCAGGCTGACATATGTTCATCTCCATCTATATCCTCACATGACGAATCCGACCGACCGATGTTCCTTTCCATACTTAGCCAATTTTATGTCTGTGGTTGCCTAGTTGGCGCTTTCGAACCCTGCTGCTTCTTGTTCCGTGATATACATCTTGCACTCAAAACTTCCGTGATTTCAACGAAATTTGCGAACTGAACAACATCCTACAAATTGGGAGATGATTTACATTTGAACCAGAAATAATCTATTAATATATATTAATATGAATACTATTTGAATAAATATAAAAACTTTCTCTCTGTCAATACTTAGCCAATTATCTGGCCACCGAGTCCTGGGTTTGTGGTATCCAACACTTATGTCCCCTATTTCATCATATACATATTGCAGCCAAAGAAATTTCGTGATCTGCAATTTATGCTTTTACTAGTGAGAACTCATGAGGGGTTCGAAATTATTGGCATTAATAAACGAACAATAGATTTTCTTCTATGAGATACTTAATCATTTTCCCCTTTTCTTCTTCCCGTTCATTATCGCTTTTCGGTTATATACTTAGTTGCCTTTCTATGATCATGGGTTCCAGGGTTGGCGGACTAACATATCTTCATCTCCATCTATATCCTCACACGACGAATCCAACCGGTTGTTGTTCCTTTCCATACTTGGCCAATTTTATGGCCGCGGTTGTCAGGTTGGTTCTTTCGAACTCGGTTGCTTCTTGTTCCGTGATATACATCTTGCACTCAAAACTTCCGTGATCTACAATTCCTTCGCGGGCTCCTTGAACTCACAAGCTTCACTCTACGAGGGTTCACAAATGTCTCAAAGTATCTGTCGCAAAGTATCCCTCGTAGAGTGAATCTTGCGAGTTCGAGGAGTCTGCGGTGGAATTGTAGATCACAAAAGTTTTGAGTGCAAGGCGTATATCAAGGAAAAAGAAGCAATCGAGTTTGAAAGTGCCAACCTGTAAACTGCGGCCATAAAATTGGCCAACTATAGAAAGGAACAACGATCGGTCAGATTCATCATGTGAGGATATAGATGGAGATGAAGATATGTCAACCCGCCAACCTTGGAACCCGCAATCATAGAAAGGCGACTAAGTATATAACCAGAAAAGCGATAGTCGACAAGAAGAAGAAAAGGGGAAAAGGACTAAGTATATCCCAGAGGAAAATATGTTGTTCATTTATTAATGCCAATCTTTTCGAACCCCTGCTGAGTTCTCACTAGTAAAAGAATAAATTGCAGATCACATAAGTTATTTGGTTGCAAGATGTATATGACGGAACATGGGACATAAGTGTTGGATACCACAAAACCGGGACCCGGTGGCCAGATAATTGGCTAAGTATTGGCCAAGAGAAAGTTTTTATATTTATTCCAATAGTATTCATATTAATATATATTAATAGATTATTTCTGGTTCAAATGTAAAGCATCTCCCAATTTGCAGGATGTTGTTCGGTTCGCAAATTTTGTTGAAATCATAGAAGTTTTGAGTGGAAGATGTATATCACGAAACAAGAAGCGGTAGAGTTCGAAAGCGCCAACCCGACAACTGCGTCCATAAAATTGGCTAAGTATGGAAAGGAACAACGGTCGGTTAGATTTGTTATGTGGGGATATAGATGGAGATGAAGATATGTCAGCCTGCCAACCCTGGAACCCACGATCATAGAAAGACGACTAAGTATATAACCAAAAACCGATAATAGACAGGAAGAAGAAAAGGGAAAAAGGGATAAGTATCTCACAGAAGAAAATCTATTGTTCGTTTATTAATGCCAATCTTTTCGAACCCCTAGTGACTTCTCACTAGTAAAAGCATAAATTGTAGATCATGGAAGTTTTTTGGCTGCAAGATGTATATGACAGAACAGGGGACATAAGTGTTGGATACCGCAAACCTGGGACCCGGTGGCCAGATAATTGGATAAGTTTTGGCAGGCTGACATATCTTCATCTCCATCTATATCCTCACATGACGAATCCGACCGATCGATGTTCCTTTCCATACTTAGCCAATTTTATGGCCGCAGTTGTCGGGTTGGCGCTTTCAAACTGTGATACTTCTTGTTCTGTGATATACATCTTGCACTCAAAACTTCTTTGATCTACAATTCCACCGCAGACTCCTCAAACTCACAAGATTCACTCTACCATGGTTCACGAATGTTTCAAAGTATCTGTCGCTACCTTCCATCCCCACTAACTTCCCATCCTTCTTAATATACATTAATTGTGCTCTTACTACTGACAATTGAACACACTGGTACAAAAAAATTGGCACCTGGTCCTCCGCCATATACAAATTGACTACCGGATTTTGACATCGTCCCCTCTTCCGTGTTATAGATTATGCATTCAAATGTTCCGAGTGATACAATTTGACCGTCTGGGCCTCATGTCTTCTGGGGAGACCTTGTCACCCTATTTTGGATCCTCGTGTTGGCGGGTTCACGAAATCTCCAATTCCTAGTCATTGTTTCCTATTCCGGCCATCCTTGTACTTCTTTCCAAATATGAAACACCAAAGGTTTAATACTAAAATGCCATCATGCAACAACCGTAAGGATCATCATTAATAAGCAAAAGTCTCTAGGATTAACCATCCCTACAGAACTTGTCCAGAAACATGCAAAGAAGATCTTTCCAAGTAATGGAAAAGATATTACAAATTTCAATATATTAGCGAAAACAAGTCCGGGCCAGCGTTTCCCTATTCCATACTTGGACACTTTTTCGCTTGCGAGTTCCCAGATTGACGGCCTCAAAATTGTGTTTTGAATATTCCGCAACTTGCAAACAGTGCTCAGAGTTTCACGATATACAATTTGTTTGTTGGAATGCCCCTTCATGAGCTCATTTGTCCATTGTTCCTTTCAATACTTATCCCCAAGTTACTTGGTTGTATCTCCATGACATTGTACATTTACTGTGTATCAAGCCTGCCCTACCGTTTCCCTGTTTCATACTTAGACACTTTTTCCATTGCGGGTTCCCGGACTGCCGGTCTCAGGATTGTGTTTCCAATGTTCCATGACTAGCAAATAGTACCCGGAGTTCTACGATATACAGTTTGTCCACATGAATGCATCATCATGCCCTCTTCCATGTTACACGTTCTGTGGTCAACACTCCCAAGAGATACAATTTGACCCTCGGGCCCTCACCTCTATTAGTTGTATCTTGTAGCCCTATTTCGAAGCGTCACCAACCACTTTCGATAATTATCCATTCCTTACTTGTTGTTCCCTATCCCCGCCACCTTCCTACTTCTCTCTCGAAATGCAATTGGAAATCTTTGATGCTAGCACTTCGTTGTGCATGAACTTTAAACATGTCATTAATGATCGAAAGGGTATTCCATATACAAATTGACTGTCGAACTCCCATATCATCCCCTCTTCCATGGTACATATTTTTCATTCAAGTTTCGAGACATACATTTTGACCCTCGGGAAGTCATGTCTCCTGGGGAACCATTGCCACCCTAATTCTGAAGCCCATCCGACGGCTTTCCATACTTTCCCATTTCATGGAATCTCTTTCGCGGTTCCTTGGGTTGGCGGGTTGATGAAATCTCCAATTCTTAGTCATTGTTTACTGTGCCCGACCAAGGTTTAATGCTAATAGTTCATCATGCAAAAATCGTACAGACTGCCATTAAAAAGAAAAAGTGTCGACAAGACAGTGAAATTTAATTAAAGCTCGACTCCTCAAATTTAAATTAATTTATCTTCTCTTATTTTCTCTTTTCTGCCCAAAGACATGCAGAAAAGATCTTGCCACGCAATGGGATATATATTACAAGTTTCAATATATTAGCGAAAATGAATCCGCCCAATTGTTTCTCTATTCCATACTTGACCCACTTTTTCAATTGTGGGTTCTCGGATAGGCGGGCTCACGTTTTCACCTTTATTGTTCTGTGTCCTGCAAACATTGCCCAGACTTCCGCGATATACAAATTTCCCTCTGGACTGTCCTATCATGCCCTCTTTGGTGTTATGCATATTGCACTCAAAAATTTCTGAGACATATAATTTGACCCTCGCACCCTCACCTCCAACTGTTGTACCTTGTAAACCTATTTTGAAGCCCGCCTGACTGCTTTCAATAATTGGACACTCCTTAACTACTCTTTCTCATCCCCGCGACCTTCATACTTCTTTCTTAATATGCAATTAGTAACCTTTCATGCTAACAACTCACCATGCAGGAATTGTCAACATTGTCATTAATGAGTGAAACGCTCGAGGAGATCTCCCATTAATACACATTAAACCAATATCTGTGGAGAGTTATATTGTCCCTTCTGATTGTTCATCTCAAACACGGGTCATTGCATTGGCACGTTCAGGAAATCTCCAATGCTTAATTTCTCATTGTCATATCTGCCATCTTCACACTTCTATGTGTCCAATTACTAGTCTTTAATGTTAACAACGCATCATGCAATAGCCATCGAAATTGTCATTAATGAGCAAAAGTCTCGAGGAGATCTCCCATTCACGTGTATTGGACCAAGATTTGCGCAACATTATATTATCCCTTCCAACTCTTCATTTCAATCATCGTCTGGAGAAAACAAATGTTCTTGTAAACTTATGGCAGTAGGTCGACAACAGTTTTGTGGAGATACAGTGAATATCTTCGGACATCAGGACCAAAACTTCCAGTGGTCCAGGGCATACTCTTAATATTCATCTCGTTCTGCCCAGAAAAAAGTGATTTGGACCTCTGGAATCACTCGTGCAGGTTGCGTCCCTGAGGTTTTTGACTGTAAGGAGGTGGTCTCTTGGTGCGCCGAATAATATATTTCAAGCCAAAGAATTATTCCACTGCGCGACCATTCTCCTGTTTCTTTTTCACCTCGGGTCTTCTGCAAGATGTTAAAATTGTCGGAGCCAACATTGAACTTCAGAGGACAAGATTGCAAGCAGTTCCTGGAAAAACATGATAACAGGTTGGACATCTTAGCCAAGTTCCTCGAAGACCCGACAACAGTTCCTGAAGATATCACAAATTTGCAGGTAAGTTTCTTTAGAAATCCATTCCGAGAAATTGCTTGGTTGTTTACAAGAATAACGGGACAATAATCCACACCAAGCATTTCCCATATAGTTATTTATATTTTGTACTTCGCAGTCAAGGACCAATTCATTTTCGATTGGGGGAATCTAATTTCCATTGAAATTTGTTCCCAGCTATCACGATTCAAAGAATCAAATAAATTTTATATGTCATCCTACTTGATTTTCGCAATAGTGCATTGTTGTTTGTTTCCAAAACTGTCTCTTTCCAAGAAAATAAACTATGAATTCGACCCAGTAACATTCTGGTACCAGGCCCTGTGGAGGCACAAGGCCTCCCATTGTTTTTATGAGATTTTTAATGACTTTGTCTCATTTTTCAAAGATTTATTGTTAGGGAAGGATGCTCCTCGGATGTCTGGCCAGGCAACCAATTTTTCGAAAATAAAGGGGACACTTGAACAAAAGGAAAATCACAGTGTACTAATGGTCTTTGGCTCTAAGGAAAATCCTGCTTTCCTTCCATGCCACATCACAAACAAGATGTTTGTTACAGAAATAGCAAGGCAATACAACCACTGATTGCATTTTTTCCATGACAAGAAAAAAAAACAGTTCATTCCTCTGCCCTGGAAAGTCGGGGACTTCGTGTGCAGAAACGTCAACAAGATTGACAAATTCGCAAGCCATTTCAAGAAATTGAACCTAACATATGCTGAAAGGATAAAAGGGTTCGACCCTAATGGGATTTTTCAAGAACATTTACTAGCACTTGGCTTTAACAGCTCTTTTATACATAGACGCCTGACCGAAGACAGAGACAGTGACGACAACACTCCTGCTTCTGGCGATTGTGACATAGAGACATTGCAAAGCGCAACTGTATTGTACAAACAACAGGGAAAAGTATCCGGTGAGAAGAGAGACCAGTCCCCTGCCAACACTCCCAAGAGAACGACATCACAGAGCATCGCTTAAACGGTCCACCCCAGTAAGAAAGCAACCCAGAAATCTTCAAACGATGGAGCAGATAAGAACCCTCCTCGCACAAAAATTGATAGTTCTCACAAAGTTCCCCTGGCGAAGAAGAGAAAAAACATTGTAGGGCAGGCGGACGAACCCGAAATTGAAAGTGAGAAGATGCAACTTGAAATTATCTCGTCCGGAGACGCGATGCACCATACTTTCGAAATGGAAATAGTTGATACTGACATTTTTGACAAAGATGAATCCTTCGTATTCCAAAGCGTTGTTTTTTATAGCCACTCTAAAAATATAGTCATTGAAAAGAGAGATGTAAAAAATAAGAAAGGCAAATCTCGTATAGAGATTAACTTTAGGAAAATGTGGTTGTCCCAAATCTCCCTATTTCACCGCGTAACCGGTGATTCCGTTGATGATTCCATTGGAAGCATTGAAGCGGAGAATGCCAGACTGAACGACTGCATCAAGGAATTGGAGGAGGCTTTCATTGCTACCCTAGCGTTTGCCAGTCCTGTAACATCCCGCTCTGGCACACGTAGAAAACTTATTCTTTGAGGACACTTGCTTGCAAGTGATCTGGATTTTTATGATGATAAAACATTTATCCTTGATGATGATGCGTTATGATAGATGACATGATGTTCTACTTCTTTGATATAAATAGGTGCTATTGACTCAGTTTTATTGAGTGTGCAGGGTTTTTGACCTGGAGGATGCATAGGCATCGAAGAAACCCCTTGGGCTCCGGATTGAGTCAGGGAGTGTGCTATTTGAGTTGATTTATTTACCATGATATTTTATTGATTCGATGATATGTTGTTGACATGTTCTGACATGATGGTTGATGATGCAGGCTGACGATAGCTTGCCGACCAAACTCACATATGGAGTAAAGGGGCCACACATGATTTCCAGAGAGGTTGAGGGAGAGGTGTGGACAACAGCCCTGCCACATCCTACTAGCACTCCCACCATGGCTCGAACTGTAGGTTAACAATTACCTAGTTCGAGAGGATCCACGATGCCGTGAGGGCGGACTGCGACAGTCGCTCATGATGATTCTAAGGGGCGCGCAATAAGGCAGGGGCCTTATTCCTTAGAGCCCTTAGTCTCCCACAAGTTCACCTGGCGGAGTGTTGACTCCAGGGGTTATAGATGTATACCAATTAGTCAAGTCGACGAGTGGCACCCTTGGAGCATGTGGTGCATCCTGAAGGGCACATCGCACAAAAGAAACACAAGTTGGCGAATGGCACCCTTGGAGCACGTGGTGCATCCTAAAGGGCACGTCGCGCAACAGAAGCAAACGAGGCGAGTGGCACCCTTGGAGCACGTAGTGCGTCCTGAAGGGCACGTCGCATTGATGATGATGATGAGACAACCTAGATGACCCTAAGACCTTAACGCCTTAAGAAATTCTCAA
>ML781789.1:2171561-2184976 GCA_009831015.1 Picea engelmannii | reverse complement strand
GGTTGTGATTGAAATACATTGCTTTTTAAAATGTATTTTATATTTTTTTAATGTATAATTAATGATGTAAAAGTATTTTCTTTGGATAACCAAACGCCAAACGGGTTCATTGAATAAATCTATCAACTTGTGAGGAGTGGTTGTGATTGAAATACATTGCTTTTTAAAATGTACATTATATTGTTTTAATGTATAATTAATGATGTAAAAGTATTTTCTTTGGATAACCAAACGCCAAACGGTTCATTGAATAAAGCTATCAACTTGTGAGGAGTGGTTGTGATTGAAATACATTGCTTTTTAAAATGTACATTGTATTTTTTTAATGTAAAATTAATGATGTAAAAGTATTTTCTTTGGATAACCAAACGCCAAAGGTTCATTGAATAAAGCTATCATGTGAGGAGTGGTTGTGATTGAAATACATTGCTTTTTAAAATGTATTTTATATTTTTTTAATGTATAATTAATTATGTAAAAGTATTTTCTTTGGATAACCAAACGCCAAAGGGTTCATTGAATAAAGCTATCAACTTGTGAGGAGTTGTTGTGATTGAAATACATTGCTTTTTAAAATGTACATTATATTTTTTAATGTAAAATTAATGATGTAAAAGTATTTTCTTTGGATAACCAAACGCCAAAGGTTCATTGAATAAAGCTATCAGCTTGTGAGGAGTGGTTGTGATTGAAATACATTGCTTTTTAAAATGTATTTTATATTTTTTTAATGTATAATTAATGATGTAAAAGTATTTTCTTTGGATAACCAAACGCCAAACGGTTCATTGAATAAAGCTATCAACTTGTGAGGAGTGGTTGTGATTGAAATACATTGCTTTTTAAAATGTACATTATATTTTTTTAATGTATAATTAATGATGTAAAAGTATTTTCTTTGGATAACCAAATGCCAAACGGTTCATTGAATAAAACTAGCAACTTGTGAGGAGTGGTTGTGATTGAAATACATTGCTTTTTAAAATGTACTTTATATTAATTAATGATGTGGTACCATGAAAATGAAAATGCACAACTACTTTCAATTTAGAAATTTGTTGAATTTTTTTATATATATTATAAATAGGAGAATAACAACGAAATTGATCACGTCGACTATTAAATTTTCATGACTATTGTTGCTGAGAACTCTTTCTCCTCGAACGAATATAGAAATTATATATATATATATATATATATATATATATATATATATATATATATTATATAAAATATATCATCGATGATTTTGTAGTGAAATTGACTTGTACCAAATCTGTACCAAATCTCGTGTACAATACAATTATTACACTAATTATTTTCAATACTATGAGGGGAATTATGAGGAGGGGACTAACCACATTGTGGGCACTAAGTAGGTAAAAAGTTGAAATTAATTCTATCATAAATGAAGGCAAAGTGAAATCTTTAATAACTCAATGTGGACGTGGCTGAATGATTCAAATGCATGTAGCATCATGCTAACGATTCATAATTGTTCCCATACTTTGTTAAAAAACTATTACATATGTTAAAGTTAGAGAAATTTTACATACATAGAATATAATTACATCACAAGATAAATGAAGTGTCTTATTCCTTATGTTTAAGGAAAGTTATATTCTATTTTTTTTAAATGAAAAACACTCTTTTAAAAACATGTAAAATTTATTGTTCAAACTCACTTAAATGAAGTATCTTATTCCTTATGTTTAAGGAAAGTTATATTCTATTTTTTTTTAAATGAAAAACACTCTTTTAAAAACATGTAAAATTTATTGTTCAAACTCACTTCATGAACCAGGAAAACTTGAAGCTTTTTAGGTCGAATATGCTCATACATAAGCTTTCTACCTATTCGAAAAGTCTTAGTGTCCCTTTTCAAAGATGGTATCATAAATTTTGTTTTCATTATAAAGTTTTTGGTATGATAAATTTTGTTTTCATTATAAAGTTTTTTTTAATGTAAAATGTTATGGTTTTGATAAACTTTTATAAAGGTAATTTGTTTTTAAAGATAGTTGGTTGGATACATGTTTTGGTTAGAGAATATCCTTTTTCTTGATCTCATTAGGTTGTTGTTTATCAATTATTTTCTTCTTCTTTTAAGTTTTATTTTCTTTTGGATATGTTTTTTCTTTTTCTTTTTTATTTTTATATATTATATTCTTTATATCATGTTAGCCTAAGAAAATGTTTTGAGTCAATTCCACAGATTTACTATACAAAAAGGTTCAATTAGAATTTTTTTTATTGAAATGGTGAATCCTCTAGTTGTGGTTCATTTTACAATAAGTTCTTGAGAATTATCAATTTATCAATTGTATCTTGGCTTGCTATATCGGTTCTTATGCATTAGTATGAAATGTAACAAAGCATGCAAATGAAGGATGCAACTAATCTAGCCTATTTAAGCCTCTTTATCTTTCCTAGTTAGGAGAAATTTCAAGCACTGATTCAACATGAAACAAAGGGAGAAGTACAAAGAGTAGGGAGAATAGTCCACAAACTATCGTTGACACCAAATCTCAAGGAAAACTTTGAGGATTGAGAATATCCTACAAATAGTCAAAAAAGTACATATTCCACATCAAAATGTTAGACATAAATCGAAGGGAGACATGCAAAAAGAAAGGGAAATAATCCACCAATTATTGCTTGCATAAAGCCCTCATCATACACCAACTTTGTTTACTCTTAACATAACTTCCCAATAATTTGAATAAAAATAAAATATGAAATTTTGTTACTTAAAAAAGATGCATCATCATCATCATTATTATAATATTAATATTATTGGTTATAGTAATAACCAAATATTTAGAGTTTAATTTTAGAAATATAATTTCTATATAATTATAATATGTGAGTTTAGTTTATTTCAAGAAAATATTTGGTCATGGTCTCGGCTATGAAGTTACTAAAGGTATTGTTGTACACCTAAATCATAAAGGTATTATTTTTTTTCATGTTTATATTAATTCCATTTCACATAATATTAAAGTAAGAATAAAGTGGGAATGCAAAGTTCTCACATTGAAAGTACAAGGTTGGAATTAGTTTCAACATATAAATGAAAAGCCAAATCTTTAAAGATTATGCACATACATATGTAGCATCGATCTTATGGTGATTAATAATCATTTTGTAGTGAAACATTAAATGTTGTGTGGGGTTATGCATAAGTAGTTAGATCTAAAACAATTGTTATAAGCAAGCTATTAAAAGTATTGTTGTATGGCTAAATCATAAATGTAATAATTTTTTCATGTTCACATTAAATCCATTTTCACATAATATTAAAGTAAGCATAAAGTGGGAAGACAGATTTGTTTCATTCAAAGTATAAAGTTGAAATTAGTTTCAACATATAAATGAAGAAGTGAATCATATAAATGAAGAAGTGAATTCCTCAAAGCTCAAACACATGTATATGTAGCATCATTTTTATGGTGACTAATAACTACCTTGTAGTGAAGCACTAAATGTTGTGTATAGTTGTGCATAAGTTGTTGGATATAAGACAATTTAAATCTAAAAAACGTATATGTGACCCCACATAACACTTAATGCTATATTGCAAAGTGATTATTGATCACACGTACTAACTATTAGGCTAACTTTATCTCTATGTATTATTGATTAAAATTTAAATTATTTCCATGTTTAGTTAAAATTTATTTTATAGGTTAAAATTTAAAGAGAAATTTTCCATACTTATTGAAGATATATTGACCATGAAAAAGATCTTATTGACAAAAGACCTTGTTGTAGGAAATGAAGTATATTGTGTCTTTGGATCAATGATTGTGATGTTAATTGGTTCCATGCGTAGTTAAAAGTTATGTCATTTCTTAAAATTTAAGAAATTATGCATACATATCTAGGATATATTGACCATGAATTTTTTCCTTCCTTCTCCTTTTAACTTTTTAGGGAAGCTTCCTCATTTAAACCTCGGTGATGGATCGGGTAGCATTTTTAAACTCTATTTGAAACATTATTTTTTGACAATTTATCTTAAAAGGCCCTATATCATGATAGTTCATATATATATATGAAGGTATTACTTCATAGTCTAGTAATTAGATCCAATGAGGGCCCTAATAGTTCATATATATATATATATATATATATATATATGAAGGTATTGCTTCATAATCTAGTAATTAGATCCAATGAGGGCCATAATAGTTCATATATATATATGAAGGTATTGCTTCATAATCTAGTAATTAGATTCAATGACAGACATTATGATCTAAGATAATTCTATTTGTTAAGTTTATGTTTAGATAAGTTCAACTCACAACCTTACACATATAAATGTTTCTACACTTTTGATTTTAAGTTGATATTCTATTCTTATTTTAAATACATTCATTTTATTTTAGATTTTTTGCCATTATGTTTCTCATATTTTTATTTGTATTTTATTCTATATTGTTTAATATCAATATGTAATTGATCCGGAACGAAATGAAAGCAAAGATATTATAATGAAATACACATGAAAATTGTTAGAAACAGAGAGATACATCAATACATGATTTCTATTAATGAATGGAGTGTACAGAGACTATAAAAATACAAGGTGCAAGTTTTATCTCTGAGAAGAGATGTGACGACTATGCTCATTCGCAATAAGATGATTACAATGAGGCTTTGAAGGCCTTTTTATGATAAACATGAATGCCAAAACCTTAGACATCCAAAAACATAACCCTAGGAGATGAAACGCCAAAAGTCATGTGGGCCCCGTTTGGGTAAGTTAGTGCATTAACTTCCCGGGGTCGTAACTTTTGCATACGAACTCCGTTTTAGGCACGTGATAGCCCGTTGGAAAGGTCTTTTTGAGAACTACGCATTATGTTGTCAAACTTTGACTCTGTTTATAGTTTGATTTTGGCAAGCCAAAAAAACATTGTTTAGAGCCCCAAAACAACCCTAAAAGTACATAAAGATGTACTGACATAAAAACTTCCAAAATAAACCAGTTGGAAAAGGTGGGAGACCACCAATATCCATCAGTAATGTATTTCACCCCACCTTTAACATATTAATATTGATATCCCAAATAATTATTTAATAAATGCAACATGTTTATTTCAAAGTGTATTATCAATAAATTCAATGTACACTAAATCATTTTGTATTATATCATAAAAAAATAATGCATCAAATTACTTTTCAATGTAAAGTTCAAATCAATGTACCAAATCATTTTATAGTACATCATTATTAATATATTGATAATTTATTTAAAGTTGACATCGAAATATTTGATTGAAAAAGATTATTAAATTATTTTATTTATGTTTTACATTAAAAAAACAAAATGCCAACTTGAATGAGGTCTCTTATCTTACAAAGAAAAGAGTTTCATACATCTTTAATTTAATGATAACCTTAAAAAATTTTAAGATTATTTATTAATTTAAAATGACAAATTAAATTGTATAAAAAAATAAATATTTAATGCTTACTCTTTTACGATATCAAACCATTGTTAAACGGATGCAATCTCCTCTTAGTTTGAATTTGATGTAGAAGAGATAAATTACAATTAAAATGGATCCCATGGGCCATGGCAAATGGTAGAACTCCTTGACGTGGACTGGTCAAACAATTTTTTTTAAATAGTATAACAAATTCTTTAATTGTTGATTTCACCAAAGTTTTAATTGATTTGAAATTATATTATATATTTGATTCTCTTCAATGGTGGATGGTCTTAAATTGTGGATGGTATAAGAGGTTAGAATTTTTATTGATTTGAAATAATTATGCAAGGCATATTTTAGTGACGGGGTTTTAGAAAATAACATGTTAATTACACAAAACTTGTCAACCATTATCACTACCTCCTTTACAACAGGTGACCCGATTGCAAATTCAAAAGACGAATTAAGGAGGCGGTTGAATTCAAAGTTTGTTACTTTGTTAATTATTTTACTTTGACTGCTCTGTGACTTGAAAACAAAGCGATGTGACGTGTGCTTCGAAAACACCATTAAACAATGTACTTTATTGCAGTGGTCCGTCAGGGTTTGGATTGCAATTCTACCCTCAGTTCTAAGGCGTCAAGATAACGTGGCTAGAAAAAGACAAGGGACTCTGTGATCCCTCACCATGCAAGTTGGATGAAATTTTATTTAATTTAAATTATTTTTAAATGTAATTTTCAGTAAGTGATCGTGTAAATTATTTAATATTTAAATTTTATATATAAAATAATAATAATAGGTTGTTTGTCGTTTTTCTTTATAGATATATCATGTTTTATAAATTTTGTATTTTTTTTTTAAATATATTATGTTTGATATATATTTGCATAGTGTATATGGACTTCTGAAGTAGACATTTATAGATTTGTTTAATCTTGGTTGATTTAATTTTTTTTCAATAAATTAGTTTTACATGAAATTGCTTGCATTGTTGATCTTAAGGTAATTCAGTATCAGTTTTGATAGAGCTGGGATTTTCAGTATGGCTTGTAGTGTTCATAGCATGTTAATTATTATGCTATTCTCATCTTAATCTATCTTTGATCTCTTTTCGAAAATGTTTTATACGAATTTGCATACCGTATATATATGGCTTCTCAAGTAGACATTTCATTTAAATATGGTTGTAGATGTGTTTAATTTTGTTTGATTTTTTAAAATCGATTTAAATATGGTTATATATTTGTTTAATCTTGTTTAATTTTTAAAAATTAAATTAGATTTAAATATGAAAGTTCTTAGTTTATTGCTGATTTCAAAGTAATAAATTTAATTTATAAAATTATAATATTAAATAATAGAAAAATAAATTATGTAAATCATTTTTAATGCATGAAATAAATTTAATATAAATTTATTTTAATTTGATTTCAATTCATAAACTTCTTTGTGTTTCTATTTTTGTATTTTGATGTTTAAATTATAAATAACTATAATGAATCTAGCACTAGTTGTATCGAAATCAATATGAGGGTACTTTCCATCTGAAATTAGTCTAATCTTTTGATAGATTTATTATTCTGGTTAGTGTTAAAATATTAGGGAGCTTCAAGTTCATTCTATAAAAATCGTTGAAGTGAAGGATGTCTTTCTTAAATGTTTATCGTGAAGATAACCATCCTCCTATTTTAGAAAATATAACCTTGTTTTGAGCCAACATCATATATGTCTTCATCACATAAGCAGACTATGATGTTGGAATCTATATTGCACTTCAATTGTATATTGTATATGTCAAGCTTCACTTGAATATATTATAAGTGGTTTGTTCAATGAACAATGAATATGATAGCCTTATGTCTACAAGTAATTATTAAGAACATTGAACTTTCTAGGTTACCTCATGGTTATAAGTAATTACTAGTTTATTAGTTTTTTTATTTTTTATTTTAGAAGAATGTATTTTATATTAAAAAATATGGCACCATAAAGAATAAAAATATGTTATTAAGAGAAAGATCTCTTAAGAAAAGAGTGCAAATAGATCATTAAGCTAAAGTTTTTTAAATTTAGAGTGAGCTTAATTGAACAACAAGTACATCTCTTTGAAGGAGATTGTTTTTTCCTTTTAAATTGCAATCTTAACTCAGATATCAATCTATGAAACAAATAGAGGAGAAAACATTGTCACTAAAGACAAATTCACAATGGAACTTTCACAATATACAATAGACTATCACTTAGATATCTAACCCATTGGCACAAGCATAGTGCCCTTCAACAGATACGGGTCTCTTACCCCAAATGGTGTGAAGTCAACGAGTGAATCCCTTGTAATTGAGTGGAACATTTTGATCTATCAATGGAACCACAACCCTTTAGATTGGATTGGGACAATGGAGTCTTTGTTTCCTAAGAGAGTCACTTTCTAGTGGATCTTACTAAATAAAGTGTGCCTCAACTTGTTCAAAACAAAATTCCAATGCTCATGAGTATAACATCAATTCCAAAATAATGGCCATACGAAGGACATGCATCTTTTGTGAAACTTGTGCAAGGTAAATGCTCATCGAATAAAACACTCACATATTAAATTACAGTTTGTAATACCACGCAATGCAAATTTTATTATCCATTTTGTTTTAGGGTCGAGTAAACCCCACCCCTACATCTTGTCTGGATTCTCCCAAAATCATAAAGGAGTTACAGGGCATTGATATTAGCATTTCGGCTTATAAATCCAAATAGGATTATCATATCTCCATAACCAATCCTTAAAGCTTAGCTTGGACTTTATAGATTAAACCTGAACAAGTCCTTCTAGAATTAACTTCTAAAATCGTATTTGTATTACATTATTTCTATTATGGTTTCTTATGCTATTTCAAGTACTAGATTGACCTGGTGCAAGCTAATGCTTCCCTCTTATGACATGTTAGTTGCAATGAAAATCTCGAAAACAACAATATGTTGACTAGGAGAAATCATTAGAGATATATGCACAACTTATTAGGATATGATGTGAAAAGATAAAATGTAGTTTAGCTTCTGGAATATATAAGTTTTATTTATGGAAAATTGATATAACTTGGAAAAAATAACGTTATTGTAATAGTGGTATGTTACTTTTCCTCTAAAATATAATGCATATGTTCTCGTGTTTTGTATCTAAATGGCTAAAATTCTTAATACTACATATCTTCTGACAATAAGAATTGAAAAACAAGTGGAAAGATGACAGGAAAAATACTTAGAAGAGAAAGAACGCCACCAACACATCTGCACAAGAATCCTGTAAAAAAACTTGTCTATTACTAATCAATCATTTCATGATTACAGAAAAGATTTTCTGGAATGGCAAAGCCCACTATCCAGCCCACAGAACCTCACAGGTCGAACCCCCAGTTTGTCTTTTACCTCTGCCTTTATACAAAAATTCCCCACCTTCAAAAGATCCCAACTTTAACTCTGCTTTCTAAAAATAGAAAAAAGTTACAATACTGCATGACACCTGTAAATGACCTCTTAAAACAAACAAAATAGTAAATCAAAGAAAAAAACTAAATTTGGAAATTGTTGGCTGGTCATCTCAAATTTGTTGGAAGGTTGTTGATGCATGTCCCTCGAATCTTGGAAATAATGGCCACTTGTCCCTTTGATTGCTGGTCCTCTACCTGGGAAAAAGAAAGATACTCTGCCACCTCCCTCTAACTGCTGCCTCGGATTTTGGAGATGATCTTTTTCTTGTTGGATTTACTCCAGTTAATGCTCAACTGTAATTCGAATGCCATGCTGAAAGTGCCACTTGTGCTCTAATGTTGTTCCAAAATATCGAACAGATTTTCCACTTGTTCCTTTCTCCCATGCAAACGTAGCAAGTTGTGCAAGCTCGTTCAATTTCATGGATAATTCCTAGAAAGATGAAGAGGGCATTGCATATGCATCCCAAAATAGATCCTTTCTCTTCCCATTTAGATATGTATTTCCAATCAGTTGCACAGTGCCTTCTTGGTTTTCAGTTTGTTGTCTCAAAAATTTCGAGACAGAGAGTGGCATCAGTTCATCAGTAAGGGCTGATGCATTTCCCAAAAGGGAAAGATGTTGAGCCTCTGTTTCTCCTCCGAATTACACAATTGTGAAAGGGGTCAAACATTCTACAATGTCTTGTACCACTGAAATAAATTTGAATGCACTATTAGTCAGCTTAACTTGACAAACCAAGCCAGCAGTACTTTACATCCAAGATGTGTGCTTCATAAGGATACCATTAACTGGTGAAGTGAGGACCCAATCATCATTTGCTGCAAAAGCAGAGATATCCTCCTCAACCTGTTTTAAGTTTGCCTCTAAAGCCTCTTCCCAATACAGCTGAATATGCTCTAAAGATATGGAGATAATGTCAAAAACCCCTGCAAAAACAACAGAGTTAGCGCAAGCATGAATTTGGTGTTGTTGACAGTCCCACCAATCGACTCATTTCCTGAGTAGTCTCAATTTGACAGTGGTGTATTTCACATTGGAGTAAAGATGAATGCCCTCTGCACCATGATCTTTCTCAACTACTGCCTCGGAGGGCGAAGCTCCAATCACAGGTTCAATGTTGCTTGGCTCCAACTGCTTGTTGAATTCAGCAGTACCTGATGACAGACTAGTGTTTCCGGGCTGATGATTTAGGGGGTACAGGGAATGAGATACAAAATTCATGTGCGGATGACTGGGCTTTATTTTGAAGGAAGGTCTATCAACAAAAGTTCATAAAGTATCGATCATCAACTGGGTTGAACTGGATGCATGTTACATAGTCATTATGTGAAAACACTCTTATACAACTCTTGCTTGGCATGTACCACAATCTCACTGTCTTGTCCATCGATGATGAAAGCAAATACTGATTTTGGGACCATGAAAGGTCCAAGACATCATCCATATGACCTTCAAATGAACTTATTGGCTTTTCTGAAAGCAAGAATACACTCTCCGGCAGCAAATCACAATCCATTGTCGAGCTCTTTTTACCAGAGGTGACCTTTCCTCTTTTCTTTCTATCCACAAGGCTTTCATGCAAGGAAAACAACTCTGGTGAACCATTGACTGTAACATAGGCATTGGAGACACTGTCATCTGGTTTATCGGAAGATGCATCAAATTTATGTTCTGATTCCAACACCTGCCACACATTAATAATGCGGTCCTGACTCATTAAACATGAATTGCTCCTGATATTCCATAAGGAAATGTGTTGACCTCTTAATATCCACAAATAATTGGTAAACCTTGCTAACATCCACAATCTCAACAAGTTTCCCCTTTCGCTTCTGACAAGCTAGTGCAGCTGCTGTGATTAAGTGAATGGCATAGCACAATGATGTCTCAAACCCTATCTTTGTTAGAAGTTCCCTGGCTTCATCTGACATCCCAACATCTTCTTCTTCACATCTGATATCAAGAATTTGGCGCATCTCATCTTCTGTATATGGATGTGTCAAAATGATGAGCAGGCGGTCCAAGAGATCAATGGGTATACCATGTGGGGGATTGTAATTTGTTCCATGGATTTTTGTGATACCACGATTTGTTGCAACAACCAATATCGGTGCCATGTCATTTTCCAGAGCACGATTCAAAAAAATGAGAAGCATTCAATGTCAAGCATATGGACTTCATCAATAAAAAGCACACCTGGTACATCCCTCGGACACCTGCGCAGTCGCCTTGGCACATAATTACCCTTTATGCATGCGTGCTTCCCTGCAATTGACACCTTGAATTTGGTTCAAACACCTGGCATAGGGTTTAGAAGCTGTGTTTTATATACTTTTTGACTTTCTGTGGGCAATATCCCACATTCATGAGAAGAAAACACAAATGAGTATTGAAATATGCCAATAACTACAATGTATTCTGATGAAGTGAGCCCAAGGCTATCTTTGGAGTTTGGCGCTGGCGCTGGCTTGTGTGTTTGCTGTTGGTTTGTGAAATGGTGCTAACTCTCGGTGTTGAGTGCTTGGAGATTGGCCCTCGGCCAATATAACTTTTGGAAAATAATTTTTTAACAATTTATATACAGAACACTATTCATGCAGACTGAGGGGCCAATTTTTTTTTTTTTTTAAACAACTACATGCTTTCGGTGGCTATAGGTACACAAAAAAATGGGTCCTAAGCCACCGAAAGCTCTCACTTTCGGTAGCTAACATAACATGAAACTCTGCGCCTTAACAACCGAAAACAAAAACTCTGGTGTGATAACATTTGAGGTGAAGTGAGAAATTTTTGTCGCTTTTACACCATTGTTGTGCGTCGTGAGCAACAACATAATGCTTGAAGAAGATAGATATTAGTCAGAACATTGACTCCCCTCTTATATAGGGTTCCAACATCTGTTAGCACTCTGTAATTTGCCCAAGGCTGCAGAGGCAGTCACAGAGGCAACATCAAAACCACTTCGAGTCTTGGATCTAGCCCTCCAAGACTCAGAGAGGGATCTCTCTGTGTGATATAACTTTGTTTGAAAAGAATATTAGGCTAGTTATGCAGAATAGGTTATGTTCTTGGGGTTTTCTGGTTGAGACAGCAAAAGAAGACCATTGGGCTATGGGGTCTGTGACAAGTTTGAAATTGAACACATGTCTATAAGGTATCTCCACAGGGCAAGGTAACGCATATGTTGGATCCTTTAAAAATAAAGTGATTTAAAAGAGGAACATACGAGATAATCAACTACAACAAAAAAACATTCAAGAATTTCTTCATTGTAGTATCAGAGGAAAACATTAAGATTCTCAAAAGCACTGCACAGAGTATCAAGGATAAATTCTATGTTAAATCTCCTTTTGAAAATTATAAAGAGAAAAATATAATGAAGACTGATTAGAATCACATTCGACAAAGCAAGAAAAGCTTCACCAATCATCGACATACATGAATCGTGTGAAAAAGTCCCTTTGTATTCCTGGTGAATTAGAAAAATGTTACAGAGAATAGCCTTCCTAGGCGTGATATCAACCACCTTTACATCAAAAATCATCTCTGAATAAATAGGATAGACCTCCCCATAATTTTCTAGAGTCGGTTTCAACCGCCTCGACCAAAAATAGCCATAAATCCCACAAAATTTGGAACTGTCTGCCATGAAAGACGGAGCGGTTTTCTGCGAAAAAAGGGTCCGAACAGACGTGTGTTTCTCTTCAATGATGACACCTGGGAAAAAACTGAAGGAGGTTATTGGATATGGGCATGTTCTGGAAAACAAACTCCTTTGGTTTCACCAAATTCATCCCCAGCTGGCCATAACAGCTCCCGCAAAATCCGGACTGTAACGGAAAAGAGAAAATCTGAAAAAAAGGGCCTCAAAGATGGCTTCGATTCTCCCTGATCGTGGAACCTGTGAAAAAACTGAGAGAGGTTTTTGCTCTTCATCCCGTTATGGAGAAAAACCTCTCTCGGTTTCTTAAAATTAGTTTTCATTTTCCCAAAAACGGCCTCGGACAAAGATGTGATGAACAGGCGAAAATAGGCAAAAATATGAAAAAAACGGTTTTTTTTCGTGATGGGTGGTATTCCGGACCCCCCCTAAAGTGGTAAGCAGTTTTAGGGGGGGGGGGTCCGCTGGAATGGGAATGCAACACCTGTCAGGGGGGTGGTATTGGAAAACAACTATCCCGGACCCCCCTCTCGTTAAACTCCGGATAGTGAGGGGGGGTCCGGAATTTTTGATGGCCGTCGATTTATTGTTTGATGTATGAGAGTGTACGGGGGGTAGACTTAGGATAGTTTAGTTTGTAATTTTTTGTTTTTGTGTTTTATTTAATTATTATATTTTTTGTTTTGTTTTTAGTTACGTTGGTTTTTGTTTTAATGTATTTTGTTTTATGTTTTATGTTTTTCTATGTTTGTTTTTTGTTTTATTTACGTTTGGTTTTGTTTTAATATAGTTTTGTTTATTATATTATATGTTTTGGTTTTTGT
>ML781789.1:2151574-2171511 GCA_009831015.1 Picea engelmannii | reverse complement strand
AACTAACTTAGATTTTAACTTAATTATTAATCAATTAATTAATTAATAATTAATTAATTATTAACTAGTTATTTATTAGCTAGTTTAACCTATTCTAACTATACTAACATTTATTATTATTTTAATCTAACTAACCTATTGTTTAAGCATACAGGGGCTTCCGTAGTGCAAGATATTGTTCTTTGTGTTTGTCCTAAGTTTGATTATTCATGGATGGGTGATGGGCGAGGGGGTGTAGTCGATTGGACAAAGGACAAGGGGGTGAGGGCGTAGTGGCGGAGGAAGGATGCAGAAAAGGTGACGGAGGATCGGGCGCAATGGACGGATGACACATTGGGACAGGGCCCACCGGGAAAACCGCTTCATTCCGGACCCCCCCCCNGGGGGGGTCCGGAATTCAATCTCAGCCTTTGATGAAAGCGTTGGTGCCTCAGTCGTTTAGATGTGTGCCTTTGTTATCTCCGATTCCGGACCCCCCCCCACCGTTAAAGGTAGAATAGTCGAGGGGGTCCGGAATCCACTGTCAGTCGTTGATCTACGCACCGCTAGATCGGTCGTTGATCTAAGCGCGTTCTTTATTATCCAGGCACGAATGCAACAAAAACTTAGGCTTTAGCGATTTTGGTGGGTCTTGTGCGCTGCTTCCTTTGAAAATAATTTGCAGAGATGAAATATTATTTGCAAACCTATACACCCAGAGTGAAAAATTTCCAGTCAACAGATGATCCTATGAATCATAGGGTTATGAAAGTGGCTCCACCTGGGGATGGCAGCTTCTTTTAGGAGGTGTCAAGAACCACAGACCTATGAACATGCAGACTGGTGCTTTATCCATTGGGCTGATCCCAAAATCTGATTCTGCAACCTGTACCTGTTTTGAAACCCTAACTTTAGGAGAAACCCTCCTCAAATCAGACAGAGAGATCCTAGGGATCAAAGATAGCAGAGAGGTCCAGATCAACAGATCAGACCTCCCCTACAAGAAAATTACGCTGATGAGGGGGAGGAAGTAATCGACGAACTGGAAGATACTCACATAAATCTCATGGGCATTCACGATAACGAAGCTATTTTCCTTACCCAAGAAGAGCAAGAACTTTTTCTTCTCAATCAAACGAAAGTAAGTGAAGAAGTCGAAGATGCAGAACAACAGGCATTCGAAAATGCCATTTTGGAGGTACACCGACAGTATAATCTACGGAGTAAAAAGACATAAGGGAGTTCCCCAAAAAAGACAATTGAAACGAAGAAGGTAGTCGAAACCAGGAAGGCCTCTGAGCCAGCTGTCGAGAAGATTCCTGAGAAGAGCACTGTAGACGCTCCCATGAAGAAAAACCTTACTATTCTGAAAAGGTCGTCACAGCCCAAGGTTTCACCTAATAATCCACCAAGTACTTCTGGACAAACCAGAATTGATGAGCCAAGGCAAAGCTCCTACACCTTTCAGCCTTGAGGGGGAATTGGCCAAAGTAAAAATTCCCATCCCACTTTCTGAGTTGATGAACAAAGACGTTTATCGTTCACAGGTGATTAAAGCACTAACCATTGAACCTGACATAGGAACGAAGGCCTTAACCATTGGATCAGCAAATCATTCATACACTGTGAACCTTACTGATGATCAACCCGAGCTTCTTTTCGGACCTGAAGTAGATGGCCGAGATGATACTGGTGAGGTCGCTCCTTTTTACATCAGTCTAAACATACATGACCTGATCTTACATAACATTATGCTGGATTCGGGTGCTTCCCACAATCTGATGCCTAAAGAAGTATTGGAGAAACTGGGACTGGAGGTCACCAGACCTTACAAGGATTTACACTCATTCGACTCCAATAAAGTTAGATGTATTGGGTTGATCAAGGACCTATGCATCACCTTGGTTCAGAGTCTTGCGAAGAGCATGGTAATGGATGTGGTAGTTGCAGACATCCCTCCGAAGTACGGAATGTTGCTTTCCCGGTCTTGGGGGGATAAGTTGAGAGGCACCCTACAGCTAGATATGTCTTATGCCACTATCCCAGTTTTCGGGCAACAAAGAAGGCTATACAGAGAAACATTGATGAAGTACATGGTCAGTAGCCAGGAAAAACCACACAACTATCCTCTTTACTCCGCGCACTCTGATTTGGACTCTTTTATTTTGTACAACGATGGTGACACGAGAGAGAAAGACACTCAGCTGGCAGAAGATACATCTAGTCAGGACGAAGCCCAAGAAATCATTGAGGTAGCAAGAATGAAAAACATGATAACTGAAGAGTTACCCGTTGATTTCTAGAGCATGGAATTTGATGGAGCAGTAAGCAAAGAAGGAGCTGGAGCAGGAGTTTGGCTACATAACCACAGAAACAGGTATTTAGAAAACCATTCTTACAAATTAAATTTCCAATGCACTAACAATATTGCTGAGTATGAAGCCTTGATGCTTGGTCTGAAGCTTTTGAAAATAGTTGGTTCTAAACAGATTATGGTAAGAGGTGATTCTGAATTGATCATCAAGAAAATCAAAGGTGAGTATGCTGCGAAACACCCATGTCTTAGAGCTTATAGGAATGTTGTTCTTGATGCCTTGAGATGTTTCATTGAAGTTGACTTGCAGGTAATGCCGAGGGGACAAAACATTATGGCAGACGGATTGGCTACGTCAACAGCCACATGTAAGATTCCTTTCCGCTCGACTCGCCCATACACGATAGAGGTAAAATCCAGACCAACCGTTCCCGACAATATCAGGTACTGGCAAGTGTTTGGTAATGATGATCAAATCGAGGACTTTCTGCAGTGTAAAAATGATTTTGAATGTACAAATATAGATTTAGAGAACGAAGATGAAAATGTAAATAGATCTGATTTTGAAATTGATAGTGTAAATAGCATAGATTCAGGAGAATTAGGCGATGATGAGATGGAGATCGATGTTTTACATTTGAAAATCAATGTTTTTCCTAGGGGTCTAGTTCCTTTAGAGGACTTGTTTGATTTTAACGACGTAGCCAAAAAACCGAAAATTGAAACTAGTGGACAAGAGGTGGAGGACTGTAATATAGGGACTGAAGAGAAACCCAGGATATTCAAACTGTCTAAATCATTACCCCCAGAGAAAAAACTCAAATACATTGAACTATTCAAAGAATATTCGGATGTCTTTGCCTGGGGTTATGAGGATTTGAAATCTTATGATACCAGCATCATACAACATAGGATTCCAATAAAGGAAGACCAAAAACCGTTCAGACAGAAACTTAGGAGGATAAATCCCAAGTTGCTCCCTCTGATAGAAAAGGAAATCAAAAAAATGTACGATGCCAAAATCATAGTACTGTTGCGTTTTTCCAAATGGGTCTCTAATTAGGTCCCTACACGTAAGAAATCTAGGGAAATAAGACTGTGCATTGATTTCCAAAATCTGAATAAGGTCTCCCTGAAGGATAATTACCCCTTGCCGAAAATGGATCACATCCTTCAAAGGGTAGTTGGATCCAGTCGAATA
The DNA here is from genome assembly GCA_009831015.1 of Picea engelmannii. NCBI lineage: Eukaryota > Viridiplantae > Streptophyta > Pinopsida > Pinales > Pinaceae > Picea > Picea engelmannii. The sequence continues at coordinate 2,168,017 of ML781789.1, read as the reverse complement.
TCTTTGTTGGACAGTTTCTCGGGTTACAATCAGGTCCTCGTCCACTCACATGACCAAGACAAAACCGCTTTCACCACACCATGGGGCACTTTCATGTATGTGAAAATGCCTTTTGGTCTGATGAACACAGGAGCCACATTCTAGAGGGCGATGGATATCGCCTTCGTGGAAGAATCGGGTAAGTTTATTGTCGTCTATTTAGATGATGTAACTGTGTTTTCCCGATCTGATGACGAACACCTGCGACACCTCAAACGAGTCTTCGAGAAATGTAGAAGGTTTGGGATTTCTTTAAATCCTAAGAAAAGCCTCTTCGGGCTGGAGGAAGGCAAACTGCTAGGGCACATCATCTCCAAGGACGAAATCAAAATTGACCCTAGCAGAATCGAGGCCATACAAAAATTAGAACACCCCATAAACCTTAAAGAATTACAATCTTTTATTGGGAGAATAAACTTTCTACGAAGATTCATTCCCAATCTGGCCGAGCTCCTTAGAAACATTACAAATATGCTAAAAAGGGATGTGAAAATAAAATGGGACTCTGAGTCCAGACAGTCTTTCGAACAAGTCAAACGAGCACTCACAGAGGCCCCTGTCTTAATCAGTCCTGATTTTACCAAAGATTTCTATCTTTTTTCTTTCGCTTCCGAACATACTATAGCAGCGGTGTTTCTACAAAAGAACAGTGAAGGGTATGAACAACGCATAGCTTTCTTTAGTAAAGTGTTAAGAGACGCTGCTCTGAATTACAAGATAATGGAGAAACAAGCTTTTGCCTTGGTAAAATCTATAAAATATTTTAGGGTCTACATTCTTCATTCTCATACCATTACATATGTTCTGAATGCAGTAGTAAAAGACATTATGACACAGGACAACCATGATGGAAGAAGGGGAAAATGGATTGCTGTCATTTTAGAATACGATATAGAGATTAAGCCTACAAAACTAATCAAGGGTCAAGGCCTAGCAAAATTAATGGCTGAATCAAATTTCCATGCTCTTGACATTAATTTTTTAGCTGCAGTAGATGAACAGGGCGAGATGGCGACTCCAAGCGTGAGAGAGGTGTTTCTCAACTCTCCATGGTACGCAGACCTTATATTCGTTTTGCAAAATTTACAAGCTCCCCCTGGTTTGACTAAGACTAAAGCTAGATTTTTAAAGTTGAAAGCCTTAAAATTCTGTATTCTAGAAGGCAATTTGTATTGGAAAGATCCTGGAGGCATTTTGCTAAATTGTTTATTGAAAGATGAAGCTGACAGCGTGTTACAAGAATTTCATGCAGGAGAATGTGGTGGCCATCTGAACTGGAAGGTCACAGCCAACAAGATACTCAGAGTTGGATTCTATTGGCCCACCCTAATCGCCGATGTGCATCATAAAGTGACTGCATGCCATCAATGTCAGTTGTTTGAGGGAAAAAGGAAACTCCTTCCTCTCCCCCTGAAACTGATCTCATTTGAAGCCCCTTTCCAGCAATGGGGACTGGACTTCATTGGAGAAATACACCCCCCTTCTTCAGGCCAGCACAGGTGGATTCTCACTGCCACCGATTATTTTACCAAATGGATAGAAGCAATACCAAGCAGGCAAGACACTGACTCTGTTATTATCAAATTCCTTGAAAATAATATCTTGTCTCACTTTGGATGTCCTAGAAAGATTATAACTGACAATGCAGCTGCTTTTCGGTCGAAGAAACTCATAGATTTATGTAACCAGTATCACATTGGTTTGGGGCATTCCACAGCTTACCACCCTCAGGGGAATGGGCTGGCAGAATATTCAAACAAAACCTTGGTAAATATCATCAAGAAAACATTGCAGGAAAACAAGAAATCATGGCACAACAAGTTGGTTTTCGCGTTATGGGCTGACAGACTGACCACCAAAAGGTCAATTGGTATGTCACCATACCAGCTGGTCTATGGCACAGAGGCAGCTTTCCCCACTTCTTTAGGAGTCCTTGTCATGAAGTTGCTTCAATATGTACAAGCTGAGCCAAATGACTCACAGAGAAGGATCAATCAGATGATCCATTTGCAACAGTTTAGGGAAGAAGTCTTCAACAAGACTCAGGTAATCCAAGAAAACATCAAGAATATTTTTGACAAAAGAACCAAAGAAGATGATTTTGAGCTAGGGGATTTGGTGCTGAGATGGGACGCCAGAAATGAAGACAAGGGAAATCATGGAAAATTTGACAGTCTGTGGAGGGGTCCATACATGATTCAAGCATTCATGGGGAACAACGCTTTCTTGCTAAACAACACTGATGGGACAGATCTGCCAGGAGGACTTGTAAATGGAAGAATGCTGAAACATTACGTGCCACCTCAGTAGGGGCTCAATTTTTCACTCTCCATTGTACATACCGTTCTTATTTTTATTTTTCACCTGCATTTTCTGAGTGAAGAACATTAGTCAGTTGGTTGAAGCCCGAAGAAAAGGCCCTAAGCTGCTGACCACTGTTTCTCCAATTTTTGAGAATAAAACCAACAAAGGCTAATAGGCAGAAATCTTCACAATGACAGGAACCAGGATTCTTGGCACTTCACAGGGCAAGTACCATCCCTAGGTGGAGTCGTTGTTATCATCCTATAAGTTATAGGATCAACTGGTGACTGGGATATTATCTGTCTCTAGTGTTTTTGTTGACAAATGATTTTTCATTCTGCAAATAATTTGAAAAAGAAAGAAAAAGAAAAAAGAAAGAAAAGAAAAAAGAAAAAGAAAGAAAAGAAAAAAGAAAAAGAAAGAAAAGAAAAAGAGGGCATAAAAAGAATTTCAATAAAAGCCCCATGCAATAATAGTGACTTGGTCCATACCTTTCAAGCATGGCCATGTCCTTTTTAAATTGATGTTGATAGGGTAGTGAATGAATTTGGCTAAACAGTTTAATATTAGCCAAAGTGTCTAGGTAGATTAGTGAATAAATATGGCCAGACTGTCTAATCCTGGTCAGATAGCCCCAGGGTAGAGTAAATTCTTAACCCAACAGTCTAACCTGGGTTAACTGTCATAGGAACTAGGTTAGAATATAGGTTAGATTGCTTTGTTGCTTCATTTCAATAAGAACCAGTTTGATGTAAGTGTTGCACCATGTTTCAAATACTTAAAGGGTCGTTTGCCTAGCCCCTTGGTGGTGTCTACTTGGAAAACCTTGGAAAAAAACATAAAAAATCATTTATCCTAAGTTTTTCCCCGATGCATGTGTTTTCCGCTCCCCACTTATGCTCCTTCCACATATCAACATTCCTAATTGTGGTGCCCAGATCTACGGTGTACAGAGCATTCCAGACCCCCCCGACCATTATGTTTTTAACTCGGGGGGTCTGGAATCGATGATAAGACTTGCGTGCATCTGGACGGGTCAGGATCGAGCGCTCAAATCTATGGTCAGCGTTGGATTCCGGACCCCCCCATCCATTCTGCCTTTAATGGGGGGGGGTCTGGAATGAGTGATAAAAAGCGCACAAAGATCTGCGGCTCAGAAACAGGCACGCAGATCAACGACCCAAAATGGATTTCGGACCCCCCCGGATGATCTGCTTCTAACTGAGGGGGGGGGGTCTGGAATGGTTTTCTTCCTCTAGTGGGTCCCTTGTTATACATGGCGTCAATCTATTGCTCCGAGTCCCATCACCATCTGCTATCTGACAGACCTCTGTCACCTCTAGACGTCACCTTCCACCTTTTCCGAACTGGTCATGTCCCATAACTGTTGTCAGTCCTTCCCCCCTATTCGCTCGTAGCAAGCCCCTTATTATGAATTTTACCTCCAATCGATAGGCTCCATGTCACCCATCTGTATCCCTCAGCCACCGTCACCCGCCATCTCACTCTCAAAATGATCCATTGGCCATTTATTACTGGATAACCTATCTGTTATCCAGCTGACCTGTCTCCCGCGCCCAACCGACCCCCGTTTGCTTAAAACTACCGTTATTCCCCTTACTTTCATTATTCACCCATTGCACCAGATAAATTCACCGCCTACACCTCCATTACAGTCAGTTTCCCTCATCCACAGTCAGTTTCCCCCCACTAACGTTGTGTTTTATTGCAGGTACTATTGCAGAAATGGTGCTAAAATCCAAACAAGCAGAAGGAGAGGAGAATCCGTTTCTCCCGCCTCCTGTCAACCTGGACAGGATCCCACTGGTTGAAAAAGACCGGTTAATCGTAGACACCAAATGCGATTTTGATTTCTCAGACCTCCAGTCGTGGCTCAGGGAAGTTTTCCTAGACCAGAGTGATGAAATTGGACTCTGGGAGTCTAATTTACCCCTCTACCTCTTCCCTCAGATCCACCATTTTCCCGAGTTTGCTCTCAAATGTCAAGCCCATTATATCCCCAAGAAAAGAGCGGTCGTCTCCTCGTCCGGAGAGATCCTGTTCCTCATCACACCCGAATCCATAGACCAGATGATGCAAATTCCCTAATCCGACTCTGCGTCTCCCTTCAACCTGGAAATTCTAACAGAATTATACCAGAAGATGACCTTCCCCCAATGAGCTCAATTATTCGAGATTTTCCTTCCCCTATCCACTCAATTTCCCTCCACAAATCCTCCTTACCCGTCTTCCATGTTCTCGACCAAAGGAAACCAGGTCATTTCATCCCTTTGTGCTTTATTAGGATACTATTCTGATCAGTGGGTAGATGAACCCATTTTGGGTTTTCTATCCATCTTCTCCACCGATGAAAATCCCACCACCCAGTTTGACTTCAGTACATTCTTGGCAGACAATATTCACAAACAGTTCGTGAATTTTGGCACGGAAGGCATGTTCAGATACTAGTCGATACTGGCATACTTGCTCGTCTTCTTCCAGGAAGATAAATTTGGCTTTTCCATGCAGAAGATGGATGGAGATGGTAGACCTCAGGCATTCACAACATGGACCTCCTTGCTCAAGAACAACTCCACAGAGTACAATTTCAAGGAGTTCATCGATCAGTTCTACCACCCTGTGGTAGGTATGCTAAGCGGCAGGCCCGAGCCTCGAATAAATGATGAAGTTCAGAGGATCATGCACCTCTCGGATAACAAAAAGACGGGTGATTGGTATTTATACCGTGATCACGCCGAGATCAGAGTATACGAGTGCAAGTTGGCACCATATAAGTTGCCCAAGTATCTGGCTGTCAGAATTTTTTCTCTAGAATATATAAGGCATATATTAAATTCCGATGATATCCACTTCGTGTCATTGAAGAAAAAGCAGCAGCTAAGAATCAAGGGGCATATTGGCTCCTTCATCTGCAACAATCGAGGAGCCGAGGAAGAAGCAAACAGGATGCTGAGGGAGATGAAGTTCTCCATGAGCTTCCCATGGCATTATGATCCATGTGGGATCATCTCAGAAATGCAGGTGAAGAACAAAAATATCCCGTATGTTCATGTGCCCAGGCCCGAAGTTGAGAAGTTCACAAATCAGACAGCCTGGGAGCCTAACACATTGATCGAAGTAGAACAGCAGGATCCCCCGGCCACTGTATCTCAAATAGCAACGCCACAGGTCCCGAAGGAAAAAAGGCCTCGACAAGATTTATCTCTGCCTGTCACGGAGGTATCGTCCGAAGAGTTCCAGCTGCACACTAAGAGGCCCAAGACAATTTCAGTTCCTGGCCCGACTGGAGAAAAAGAGTCCCCGTCCACAACAACGACCAAGGTTGATAGGCCACCCTTCGGTTCGAGCCTCCATAAGGCCATAACCTCAGCAGTGACAGAAAAATCTGCAAATCCTCCATTGACCACCCAGCCAGGCAAAACTGGGCCCAAGATGAGTATTTTTGAAAAGTATGAGCTGATAAAGAAAAGGAACCAGACCCTGACCAACAGTACTTGCGCCCAATTCTGGAAGCAAACATCGACTGCGCAACATAGGTTGATGTCATCATTTGACACTGAGAAGGGTAGAATGCATATGGCATTCCTCCAGGCACATGTTCCAGACCCCAAGGTGATCACTGACTATAAAAGGGCCACCTTCGAATTCCAAATGAAGGACGTGCATCCGGCCGATCAAATGGATATGCACAAGCATACGGGGGAAATGGTCTTCTATACATTGGCACATGCTTCCACTTCTGCGTCCAAATTGCAGGTGTCCCTGAACAATGTTCAAACACAATTGAAGCTGGAAAAGATATCATCCTTTGCGAAGGACAATAGGATCAAGACTTTGGAGGAGATGGTCCTCAATATCGGTTACGATCCTTCCAACGTGAAAGCAACTGAGGAAATGATAAAGAAGAAGAATGATGATATAGCATCCTTGAGGAAGCAACTGAAGCTCCCTTCCACAGAGGATTCGCAGGCAAAGGAGATAGCAGAGAAAGAAGGAGAGAAGGATGAAATGCTCAAGCTGCTCATGGAGAAGAATGCACAACTCAAAGAAATGGAAGCTGAGATGGATAAACTATTAAAAGAAAAAGAGAAACTGAAGCCAATGGAAGTAATTCCATTGAGTGCTATTCCAATTTCAGGAGTGAGCACAACGTCAATGACAGAAATCCCATCCGCAACTCCATTGACATCCCAGGAGAAGACAGCCGACCTGGCTAAGTCCATGGAAAAGATGAACCTGTAGGAAATAGAGATCAACAGGCTTAAAAAGGAGATTGAGAACCTTCAGGAACTCAAATCTTCCATCCAAACTAGCCTCTCCAAGGAAAAGCAGGTGACAGAGCAGCTCAAGAAGGAATTACAATAGCTCCGGAAGCAAACAGTGGCAGGAAAGACATTGGCTGAGGTGAAAGAGAGTGTATAGACAGACATCACTAAGTCCGTGAACGAGATATGGCCCATGATCCAGATCATGTTTGAGCAGAATGAATTGGTCCAGAGGAGCAAACAAGCCATTGAAAAGATCAGAGTAGAATTGGGAGACATGACAACACAGGAAAATGAGATCATCAAGTTTCTCAATTCTAAGACCAGGGAAGAGCTGGAAGAGCTGAAGATTGAAGACAGAACAGAGACCATCCTTGAGGTCAAAAGAGTTCTGACCAAGAGAGGATTAATGCTTCAACTGGAAGAAAAGGTTCAAGCCATGGACCTAGGGGTACAAAGATTCTTCAGTAAGATTGAGGCTCTCCAGAAGAAAGGTCTACCTGGTTTGAAGGTAATTAATGATAAACTGATGACACTCCCAGATTACAAGAAGAGATTGGTTGATGTGTCTAAGGACAGTTCAAAGTTTGCAAGGATTCAAGGGAGCATCATCGGCAAGGCATTTCTAGATGCCCTTCAGTGGGACATCAACATCCAACACGAGATTCGATACATTTTCCTCACAAAGCCCACATTCGCCAAGTACACAGAGATGGACGAAGTGTATCGAAGGTTGCTCAAAGTCAACGTGCCCAGTCATCTTAGATGGGAGGAACTCTGCGATCTGATCGATTAGCAGATGAGATGTCTAGGTCCAGTCAGCTGTCCAGTCAGATGAAGTCGTGTAGAGGCTTCATCAATGTCCCACCCAGAAATCAGCGTGCAGTTACACCATGTCATCAAGCAGTTCCTAGATTTAGGAAATTTGTTAAATTAGTTAGGCTAAAAATAGATTTGGCACCTCCTGGTCATTTATGACAGGAACGTTTGTAATTTGAGTTATAAATACTTCACCTTTCGAAGTATTGAGGGTTGTTGATCTTCACACCCTGACGCTATCAGACTGTAATACTTTTGAAGAGATCTTCCATTAATAAAAATGAGGCACTTTTACAGGATTCTTGCGTGTATTCACTGGTGATGTTTTCTCTCTAAGTTGAATGTTATTCTCACTTTGTCATCATACTGTTTTCTGAATCTAATCTTTAGAGTAACGAATGTTGCAGGATTTATCTAGCATACCCTGTTTCTGAATCGAAAGATTTTAGTGTTTTATCTTCTGGTGTTTTCAATTAAGAAATTCTTAACTGCTTCTTTGTTGAAATTATATTTCTCATCTTTTCTGCTATCCATCTTTTAAGCTACTAAAGAACCCAGTGATTATATTATCTTTCCATGTGAAAGTTTTCCCTTTGCATTTATGGTTTGTATTTCATATTTTACTTAAGACACAGACCCCATAGCCCAATGGATGTGTAGACTGTCTCAACCAATTCGAAAAAATACTTTCACAACAAAATCGACCTATTTCTTTACCTAGCCTAATATTTAAAATTAGAAACATAGCTAAATCATAAAGAGAGATCCCTCTCTGAAGTTGGAAGGGCTAGATTCTAGCTTCAAAAGTGGTTGGATAAAGTTACCTTTGTAGATTTCTTCTGTTGTCAACCTCTAGGAAATTTACCAAGTGCTAACACAAGCCACATGATGTAGAGAAAAAACAACCTACAAAGGCAAATGCAACAACCAATATTACATAAGAAGCTCTATAGCTATCATTTTTCTACACTTGATGTGTCAAATAGCTAGAAACCAGATTAGCTCTAATTTAGCAATCCAATATTACCTTGGGGAAAAGGAGCAAAATATTTTCCACATCCTTCTTTGAGGACATCTGGCTCGTCAGATAGGACAAGGTAACCATTAGTTGCAGTGCCCCAAAAGAAAGGCATTGAACCATCAACATCCTGGTAAAAGAAATAGTTATTGGGTCAAAAGTCAAGAAATCCACAATTTAAAAGAATGCTTAATATTTTAATGGGAATAAAATATGCTCAAATAAATATTCATAACAAAAATAGTTATTGGGTCAAAAGTCAAGAAATCCGCAATTTAAATGAATGCTTAATATTTTTAAAGGAAATAAAATATGTTCAAATAAATACTCAGAACACCATTCTTTTATTAGAAATTTGGAAATGTGGTCTATCATTGATCATATAAGCATAATTTTCAGGGGAAAAGGTGACTGTTGCCCATCTGATTCTAAAAAAGTCTCTTCCCCCTTCCCTCTCCCAAAACAAATAAAATAGAGAAAGTCCATGGGCAAATAATTTAATACTTCAGTTTATTTCCGCAAAGTAGGAATGTGGCCAGATCTGGGAGATCTAGGAGAATTGCTTGAGTACATTTGCAAAGGAACACAAACTATCAGATTAGAATTTTAAAAGTCTGTAGCAAAGAGATATATTTACAAGACAAACGTCTATATCATGTACTATATATAGTATAGTAGAAAAGTAGGTTGAAAATGGTCTCCCAAGACTCAAGACGAGATCCCCCAAACTTAGAGCAATCAATTAGAACAGAAAGTCGGGCTGGAAGATCAGGATCAGAGTTAAGTCAGTGTTCTGTCTCAAGTCGGTGATGTTCCCATTTTGCTGCATCAAGTCGGAAAAGAAATTGGATAACCCTTTGTATTTACAGTCATAACTAGTCAAGCCTATATTCTAAAAATGGCTGTAAGGATAACCACAAAGTTGATATTTCTGTCGACTACAATATTTCTCTAGGGAAGGTCAACTCTGCTATATGTATCAGCTATGATCAATCAGGGGTAGTTTTAGTTTTGGGGATAAATGCATATGATCTTACTGTGGATAGCAATTTTCAGTGATCTGTGGATAGCTTCTTTCATCTGGGACCCTAGGACCAGATTGAAAGTCATGAATTTGGTAGTTCTGTACTGTAAATTGTCCAGAAGTGACAATTTACAGATGAAAAATAAAGTAATATATTAAAGGAGGAGGCATTTACCTCTGCTTTCTCCAATTAAAAACATAATATATAACTTCAAGTGCCACTTCATTTCAGAATTATCCACATTGGAAAAGCCAATGCCTTCAAAGCACTAGATCGAGAATGCAGGCTAATGGATACAACACAATGGTGTTGCCATATTGTTTCCAGTGAGGATGGAACCTGATGACCATGAATTCATTGGAATTCTGGAAAATTCTCCACTTTGCCCTTAGTCTACAAGCTAATTGGAAAGTAAAACTTTATCTTGCGATTGGTAATTTGAATTTCTTAAAATATTTCTATCAAAGGGGTTTTATAAGCTTCCCATGTGCTCTGTAAAGTTGCCCATCTACGAATGTAAAGGTACTCCAAAAAAAAAGAATAGATGGGAGGGAGTTTGCAGTGTCATCAGGATGCCTATCCAGGCTACTGAAATGGTAAATCTATGGATTAAATAAAACAGACAGGATCTTATATTTTTTCAAAATGAGTTCTGTCCCCTGCCAATTGCAGGATCAAGAAAATTGATTCCCTTGAGAAAACTACGAAAGGAAAAATGCTGGAAACCCTCAAATTTAATTTATTATCTCAGCAAGGCATGTAGCATGAAGGATTGAAGGAAATGTGCATTGTAGTAGGGTTGGCATGCGAAAACTGAAGGGTTTATGTTAAATATTTCAATGTAAAATCCAAAGTAAAGAAAAGGAAAAGAAAGGAAGAGACATCTAAGCGTACCTCTACTGTAAAGAAAGCCTGGGAAAATTTTCCCAGAATCACTCAATTTGAATGATAAATTGTCTGCTTGCGGTTAAGCCTCAACAACTTGTACATGAATTTTTTTCAAATATCAGCAAAATACTAACCTTTCATGAAGAATTTCCTCTGCATACAACCATTTACCCAGATCAAAGCTCATTTTTCTTCAAATCCTAAACCTTCAACAACTTGTAGATAAATTTTCTTAAAAAATAAACATAATATTAGCCTTTCATGGACAGTTTCCTCCGCACACAAGAAAATACTTCCTTGATGCACATCAAATAACAATCTTCTTCAAATTCTAAACCCTCAACAGCTTGTAGATGTATTTTCTTCAAAATCAACAGAATACTACCCTTTCATGAACAATGCCCTCCTTATACAATGAAAACACATCACCTATCAGTCTTCTTCAAATCCGATACCCTCAACAACTTATAGATTTATTTTCTTCAAAATTAATAGAATGCTAGCCTTTCTTGAACAATATACAACCAAAAACACATCAAATATGAGCCTTCTTTAGATCATAAACCCTCATCGGTTTGTAGATGTATTTTCTTCAAAATCAACGGAATACTAGTCTTTCATGAACAATCCCCTCTGTATACAACCATAACACATCAAATATCAGTCTTCTTCAAATCATAAACCCTTAACAGAGCTTGTAGATGTCTTTTTTTCAAGAGACAGAAGAACACTAGCCTTTCATGGACAATCCCCTCCTTATAGAATCAAAACACATCAAATGTCAGTCTTCTTTAAAGCCTAAACCCTCAACAACTTGCAGACATATTTTTCCAAAAAAACAACAGAATACTATTCTTTCATTAACAATCCCCCCGATTTCAACCAAAACACATCAAAAATCAGTCTTCTTCAAAGCCTAAACGTTTAACACTCCGTAGATCGGCATTTTTGTCAAAAATCAAACAAATACTAACCTTTCTTTCATAATTTCCAATTTCCCTCCGCATAAAAACAAACACCTCCTTCGATATCATAAACTACGAATCTTTTTCACAATTGGAAAAAACTCGCAGAGTCCTTTAATCTCGGCAATATTGAGAGCTACTTTGCTCGCTCTCAGCTCAAAAACCATTCCTTGACTCGATTCTTCACACGAACACCCGGAGGCATCAATCCTTCCATAAATTCCCGTAAAACGACAAAATAAACACGCATCTGCAAGAATTTACAACCCTTAAGGTTCTGTGATCGATTCTTTAACAGATAAAAAATGAATAAAACTTCGAAAAAAAATCCTTTTCAAACTAGCCGCCTAAACTGCACTCAAACACATAATGATCGATTCAAACATGCACATTTAAAAATATCCACGACACGATGCCTCAACGAATTGCAAATTTCACAATTTCTCCACGACGAGACTCCGGATATCGCCAGAAATTACAGAGCAAGTAATCCAGAGCCAGACCGCTCAAAAGTCGACAAAAACGTAACAAAATCACAAGCAGGGATTGAGTCATGCATGCGACATTGGCTGGGTCCATACAAGCCAGAAAATTCACAGATTTCAATCAAATTGGTGAGCGAAATGCAACCCAAACACAACAACCCTGAGCAAGATACCAATCACCGATTCAAATTTCAGCCCGCCTCTTTACAAGTTTAAATTTTTCAACGGATGTGCATGGATCCATTCCATGGCGCATGGAATGGCAGTTGGATGGTTAATTATGCCATGGAACGACAGAGGTTTGTGTCACGGTAACGACGTTTGGGCGAGTGGAGTGGGCAGCCGGTCGGAGCTCTGACACGATGGACGACTGGAGTTTGGACACGGAAAATGGCTGCCGGCAAAGGTTCAAAACGTTTGGGTTTTAGCTTACGCCTTTTTGTATTTAAACGTTCTGAAAAAACACTCAAACACTCTGTAAATATTAATTATAAAATAAAAATATTCGATTTTCATATAAAAAATAAAATTCAATAATTTATTTTATTATTAATATCATACACACATATTAATTAAAAATTTAATTTATCACCAACCTTTTATTTTGAGCAAATACACATGTAACCACTCTCAAGTAAATTAAATTTCAATAATAAAAAGATATCATCTACATTTAATCAACCATGACTTATCTACCAATAAAAACCAATTAATTTATGAAAAGAAAAAAATCTAAATTTATGAAATATAATTATCTTTTTTAAAATTAATCTTTAATTCCCCCGGATGGGGTGCCATGTTGCAGAGCCGAGACACACGGGTTAACGCTAGGCCACACCATTAATACAACCACCGACGACCATCCCCTCAACACTTAAATGGAAACGAGCCCATGCAGCATTAACCAGGAGACGAGGCCCTTCGCGCAAGTGAACAGTACAGTGCACCTGAGCACTAGGAGGCCAACCTTAATGGCCATGGCAGTCGCCGTCATTCCCCTCCTTATCACCTGCCTCGACATCATTGAGAGGCATTCGAATACAACAGAGCCGAACGCAGAGCCGAATTTCGTAGAGCCACCAGAGTTTTGGAGCAGGGCTATCCATCCGCTGGGAACCTCAGACATCCCCAGGTTCTTCATTATGCCCAGAGCACGAGGAAAGCCACGCAGGGGTGCATCTTGGTACTCAGCTGAATCACGCAGGTAGAGGTAGAGGAAATTCGAGCTGGCGTTGGCCTTGGCGTTCTCGCGAAGACACAGGAAGTCTGGGAAACCTCGAACGCCTCCAATGGCGTACGTGGAAGAGATCACCCTGGACGAGGCCATGCAAAGCTATCCTGAGCACCCTCTTTTCACAGTCCCGGATAATTGGAATCCTCCCACTGATTTTGGCACTGACGACAAGATTTCACCTTCGAGAAAACCGCGTGGCTACAGTGCAACTCGCCCGACAGAGGAATTCACCACCTGCTATGTTGAGGAAGAGACACCGTTCTGCGCAAAAGGAAAAAATGACCCACCCACTGGTGCACCTCTGGAGGAGGTGACTCAACCGAACAACCGGAAGGTACATCAAGTCAGTGAAGTAAATGAAGGCAAAGGAGCATGGGGGCCATTTCCCTTAGCCTATGTTGAGGGTAATTGGCAGGACCAACATCCTTTCACCAACTCGGGGTACCTAGTACTAATCTTTGAAATGCGGAGTATGCTAGACGATCAGATCTTTCACATCGCTCAAATCGACCATCGACTCGATATGCTGTTTGTTGCACACTCCACGACTCTCCCGAAAAGGCAGTTCCTTACGTGCGCGCAAGCTTACGCGTTTCCTGCAGGATGCTGAAGGCACGGGGAGGAGGATGAGCCGGCTGGATAAAAGGTTCAGTGATGTTCTTAGTTAGCAATCACTTTTTGTTTCAGAACAAGGTTTTAGCCCAGTTAGATTATAGCCATGTTGTAACTAGGTTATTAGTATACAGACTGAACTTAATGGAAAGGCGTCCTGGTTTCCTTTGGGCAGGACAACACTCTCATAATTTTGTTTGCTTGGAAACAAATGGCATAGAATGTCCAGTTGTCTCGGTTTCCTACTCAGGCGGGACAACTGGCATCGCAAACAGACTCTGTAACTCTGCAACTATAATATAAACAGGATCCTCCCTTTTTACTTTAAAAAAAATAAAAAATTAATCTTTAATTTATTCTTATAATTAATACCTAATTTTTTTACTAAAATTTAATATAATTTTAGATAATTAGTAACTTACATTTTATCAAATTCCTACACAAAATAAGTAAAAGACAAATACATATATTTCAATTGTCATTATAACTTTAACTTTAGAAAACTTTAAAGTAGGATGAAATGCAAAAAAAAATCAATAAAATATTTTTAAATATTTAATATTTACATTATCATTATAACTATAAAGTATATTAAAATTGTGAAAAAAATCATTATAATTTAATTACATATAAGAAGTTATAATTTAAATCCATACATATGTGAAAAAGAAGTTATTATGATTTAAATCCATATAGATTGTGAAAAAGGAGTGGAATAATATTAAAAGACGGTGTAATATGAAAAGTGTTTTCTTTTTTTCTTTTCAATAAATAAAAATAATAAAATTTTTATTATTTTAATAAAATTTTATAATAAGATTTATTTTAATTTAGATTTAATAAATATTAAGAAATAAAAAACATTTAATAAGTAAATTTTTAATATAAATTTAAGTTACTCTATTACATATTTATTAGTTAATATTAAAAGTTAATAATAAACAATGTAAAAAAAACTTTAATTTCTTTTTTTAATAGTTCATTTGATTTAGTTTTATGTATATATAGATTTTAAATGAATAATATTTAGCTCACATTAATTTTTAATATTTTAAATTTTATTTAACATTTTATAGTGTGGAAACATATGCTTACATCAATTTTATGGATTGATCATAAAAATGTTAAAAAATTACACTTATAATGTAGAGTTTATATTATATCTATACATTTATAGTTTATAATGTAGAATTCAATATTATATTTAAATGAAAAATATTAATTTGTTTTTTAAATGCGATATTTTAAAGTTTCTTTTTTTAAGTAAGCAATCTTTTTACTTATAATTTATATATGTTAATATCTTTCTTATTTTTATAATGGATCCATCTAAAAGTTAAAAATATATTTTGTTTATTTTAAATCTTATTCACATTTTTAAAATAAGGAATATAAATATAAATATTAATTTTACATGTGATACAAGTAAACATGAATATAATTTGAAGAGTATTTTCAAAGTTGTTAACTTTCTTTGTTTCTTCAGGGAAAAAAAATACAATGTAATCACCCAAATCAAAGAAGATTGTTCACCCGGATGGGGTGTTAGTGGCCACCACCTGGCGCGCAGAGACGGAAAGGGGAAGCCAGCAAGGCACGAAGCCATGTGCTCGACTCATGCCTGCTGTTGCCGCCATCCCCGAGCATTAAAATGCATTCACGATGATGGGAGGGGCATTAACTTACACTCCCTCGACCACCCTTAAGAATAGCACAATGCACTCTCCCTCTTATGTTATTGCTCGGCAGTTTAACTCTGATTCTGGTTCGGCAGTTTTTATGGTTTCTTGGCTGCTCCTTGCCCTTCACCCTGGATCTGTAGACTCTCTACAGCAGCCAACCCACACCATGCCGCGACAGAGAATGCGCCCACGCCGAGGCTCTCCCTGGCACCCCCGGTGGCCCCGCACTTCCACCTCGCCCTCCGGTTCATCCACCCAGGCTCTTGAGGGTCTGGCTATCATTGATGTTTTTGATACCTGGTGGTCCTCCAATGCCCAGCACCCCCCTCCTCCCTTTGCGCCTGTTCATGGTCGTTGCAGCAAAACAAACACGCCATGCCCCGACCTTCCGCGTGGAAAATATGCCATTTTACATGACTTGGTCTTTGAGCT
The DNA here is from genome assembly GCA_009831015.1 of Picea engelmannii. Taxonomy (NCBI): domain Eukaryota; kingdom Viridiplantae; phylum Streptophyta; class Pinopsida; order Pinales; family Pinaceae; genus Picea; species Picea engelmannii. The sequence continues at coordinate 2,152,228 of ML781789.1, read as the reverse complement.
CCGCGACGGAGTGAACGACCTCCATTTTCGGGTTCAACAACTGGAGGGGAGGCTGACTGTCCTGCTTCAGCTCCTCGCCAATCCCCCTGAAGCCTCCCCGGAAGATACCAGTGATGCTTCTCTCAGCGACCACGCGGGCAGCCATCAGCACGAAGATACAGAGGGGAGCCTGCAGTCTGAGGAGAAGACAAATACACCTACGCCTAGGACAAACTCTGTGAGCTTGGAGACCCCGGCAGGTAATGAACGTGATGAAGCCGATCCAGTTACGGCAGAAGCGGTGGACGAAAAACGCCCCAGACTCCTGCAGCCTACCTCGGCGGCAAGTGCAAAGTTGGAAGCTGATGAGGACAAGGCCGACGACGCCACGGACATGCAATGGACGCTCAGCGGCGGGACACCTGTCATTGAAGAACCCTGGCCAGTCCTCCTGCCAGAGTATGTGCCAGATTACACACAGCTGGTTCCTTACTTTAGCTCTAGTGGCTCTCAGGGTAGTTAATTTGTCTAGTTTTTTCAAGAATGTTAGTAATTTTGCAACTAGCTTAATATGGTTGGCTGAACTGGTTTCTCCTTATGGAGCAGTTCAGCAATTACAACCGCTTGACTCAGCTATGTACTCTGGATCTTGAACTTCAGAAGGTTTTTTATATA
>ML781789.1:2113315-2142968 GCA_009831015.1 Picea engelmannii | reverse complement strand
AAATTTCATTATGATGAATCTATTAATTCATTCCAAGAATTGTATTCCTAATTGTCTCTGGAAGTGTTTACATGTACACTTATCTGTCTCAAGGCCACAAAATGGAAAAATAAGTTTAAATGAAAGGATTATGACAAACATCGTCAATTTAAGTTTCTATTTGAGGAAGATTGACGTGTTCGTATTTATTGTAAATGAAATGTCATGCTCGTCAATTCCACTGATGCTTTAAAAGGGCCTCCAACAAATCTTTGTTTAAGAAGAAAAAGTTATATTAAAATATAGCTAATTTACAAATGCAAAACTCAAGTCTACAATTGCAATGAAATTCTTCTATTATGTCTCTATGTCCTAATAAAATAGATAATTTACAAATGCAAACCATCAATACTATAATTGTAATGAAATTCTTCTATTTAGTCTCTGTATTGTGAATAAAACCCTGTTTAACAGAGTAATATTATCCTAAGCACTATGTAAATGACTCAGTAGATAGAGACAAAATTATTAGATGAAAAGATATTAGGGAAGGTACCAATACCAAACCCTTCCATTCTTATACCACTAAGCCACATTCACATACCCTTTCAAAGGTGTGGATTAATTCTTTCTACAACCAATGTAACATTGCACAAAAGTATTTATTTTTATAGAAACGTGTAACACCCTGTTTCCCCCAATTTGCAATTAATCATAAAATAGGAATTACCATGCTAAGGCATGTGGACAATGTAAATGTATTATTTTTGAGTTGTCAATAACTGACTGTGGGGGTGAAGCCTTGAAAGTACTAGCCATGATATCACTAGAGGAGAGAAATCCGTTGATGAAGAAAGGACTGGTGGTTGAACAATCAACCACCCCCATGAATGGGAGCATGGTCTAGCTGCAGAACGTCAGCCCAAAGTACCGCAGGGTTTGGCAGACCAAGCAGACCCAACCTTCCTTCTAACAGAAGGAAGGCAAGAGAGATACACACGGAGACAACAAGAGAGGAGACATTAGACAGGGCACAAGTTGGTAAGGGAGATGCGCGGAGCTCTCCAGCGGAGGATGAATAGAAGGTTGCGAGCATCTGATAAACCTCGTCGAAGCCATAACAGAGAGGGAAACCTATGAAAGTTCACAGAGAACAGAACTTGAGCAAAAGCTGAAAGAATCCTTGAGAACTGCGAGAGTTCCCTGGTGATATCATGGCTTAGCACGGGGGTGGCCAGAGTGCTAAGATTGGATGCCTCTGAGCCTATGGTCGGGTGGAAGGACGAACACCCACAATCAATTGGTTGACGACAACCTGTAATAGATAAGCGATCTCCTGCCCTATGTAATTTAGCTATAACTATGTATGAATTGGTTATACTGTCAATGTTTTCAGGAATGTGCATGATTTCTTAATGGATATATTGTATCCCTTCTATTTCTGCTTGGTTGTATAATTAAGAAAGTAAGAATTTATATGGATAGGACATGTTTTATACTCGTAAATGCTGGTGTCCTGTGGTGGCATAAGCCAGAGTCACGAACTGTGTGTTCATCGATCGTGGACACAGTTTCATGTACGCATGTCAACCTTCCTAATCGTTTTGAGTCCCTTGGAGGACAAAGTTTGTTAAGCTCAAGAGAGGTAGTGCAGTTATGCACATGCTCCATGCGAGGCAAGTAGAGACCGAGACCCACTTAAGTCCTAGACTTGATGAATGAGTGCAAGGGGTGTGCGAAAGACTCTTCTAAGAGTCAAGTCTAGGAGAAAGAGCACAAAGCTCTTAAGTCCTTCATAACTGATGAAGCTCAAGAAGGATAACGAGATTTAATTAGCGAAAGGGGATATTCTTTCGTTTGGAAGATGAATAGACGAGATCCTTTCGGGAGGATCTGAGGTCTGTCACGACCGTTAGATTTGAAGAAGGAGCGTAGGCATTAATGCCTCGACTCCTTCAGTCTTCGCAAGTTTGACGGACGTTGGTTTCCATCGTGCAGGGGACGGGTCCTCTGAAACCCTCGAAACCTGAAGTCGCGAAATAACATGGATCATTGATATAAGGATCTATCGGGATCCACCTTGACCGTTGGATCGGGTAGAGGGAGTGATCTGGATCGTAGAATATACGTCCAGTTAGTAGAAAGGAAGAACACAAGAAGAATATATTTGAGCCATTAGATCTGGCATCCGAACTGACAGTTGTTGGATCCAGAGGAAGGTGCACGAGACAAGTTCTGATTTGATCGTGGTCATCCATTAAGGAGGACACGTGGCGAGATCTCAGCATTTCGCTGACTCGCAGAGCAAGAAGGTGAAAGAGCATAACCATTCAAACTTGTGATACACGAAATCACGATTTGATCGTGGTCGTCCATTAAGGAGGACACGTGGCGAGATCTCAACTTTTTGTTGACTCGTAGTGTAGAAAAGTCAAAGAGGGTAGTCGTGAGAACTCGCGATACATGAAGTTTCGACGCGCCTTGGAGTTAGGCTCTGGGTCTTAGGAAATGGTCACATGAACGGAGGCCAAAGGAGGGAGCTAACAATTGTTAAGCCCTTTCGACATTCCAGAGTTGGGGAGTCAGGGTTGGCTCACTCGCAAAGTCTCGATACGCGAATTTACGAAGAGATCTGGACCGTTAGATCCAGAGGAGCACAAACCGTCAGATTCGAGAGCCCCGAAATGTCGGCATTTCAGGAGTCGGGGTTGGGAAGGAGGTTGTGACTTGGGGGTCACAGGTCGCGAAACCTCGACATCATCAGAACCGTCCGTTGGAAGGGACGCATGGCGAATGATCAGTGCTTCGTTGACTTGCACAACAAAGAAGTCAAAGGGAAGAACCACGGGAACTCGCGAGGCCCGAGTTCGCGATTGGATAGGAGTCGTTTGATCACAAAGGATTTGAGCCGTTGATCTTCACTCAGAAATATCGACATTTCGGAAGTCGGGCGGGCAAAGGTGACTCGCATCGAGAATTTTCGATACGCGAAACCGCGACGAAGTCTGGACCGTTGATCATCAAAATAATCTGGACCCTTGAATAGGGGCAAAGGAATATCGCGGTTTCGACTATCGACAAAAGGGATGAAGTTGCATCGCAACTTCATAAGTCGCGATATCTCGACGCACTTAGGAGTGAGACCCTAGGACTTGACTAGAGGTCACATGGTGGACACATAAAGGGAAGAGCTAAATATCTGTTAGCCCTTTTTGGGTGTCGAGGATTGAAGGAGTTGGGGAACTCAACATTAGGAGTCTCGATACCGCGAAATGCGACGTGCCCTAAGGATTGGCCCTAGGTCACCGAACAGGGTCACATGGAGAAGATCTAAGGGAGGAGCTAGAGTCTGTTAAGCCCTATTTCAGGTTTCAGAACTTGGAGGAGTCGGGTGTCTTGGAATGAAAAGCCCCGACATCGCGAAATGCGACACACTTACTGCGTAGGCCTGTGGTCATAGGGTTGTGGTCACGCGAAGGGAGCTCAGGCCTAGTGCTTGTCCACGCAGGCTAAGTTCAATAGGAGGACCTGTGGATTTGTTGCGAGATTCCAGCAGGGAATCGAAGAGCTGCTCCAGCTCAATAGAGTTAAGAACGATCCATGACCAGGAGGTCGGACTGGTTCCCTGACCTTCCAAATTAGGAACCATGAGTGGAGTTCCTGGCCTTTAAGAAAACCAAAAAAATTTCATGCCTGGTGTGGGTGTGTGACAAAACGACTCAATTTATAACTTCACCTTTGCATTTAGTTAGTTTCACAATTTTTTGGGAAGACCTCCCGAGTTAAAGTGCACAAAAATCTCCTTTTTACATAGAAACCACTCAATTTATACTTTCACCTTTGCATTTAGTTATTCCACAACTTTATGAAAGAACTCCCAAGTTAATGTAGTATGAATTTCGAATTTTAATAAGCAAAAAAATGAGCAGATGATGAACAATACTCTTTCTCTCAAACATTTATACACAATAAAATAAATCCATACTACAATTCATTGGTACTGGTTTGGTCAGTGAAGATATAAATGCTATTAAACATTGATCTCACGGGTGGTTGAAAAATTTCTTTGTATCTGTTTGCTTCCGATGGTCAAAAAATTGATAGAAATACAATTTGCATTACTCAATTTGAATTTGAATTTGAATATTTGGATAAATTCATAGCTCTGATAGTCAACAGTTTACAATTATTGAAATACCAACTTTATATTCAAATGAAAATTTCAACCAAAATGATATAATAACCCTATTCCACATATTCTTGTTCACTAAATCTTTTTGCAAAACTTATAATTTGAGGATAACCAATATTGATATAGTTGTAACATTTAATGAAATATAAGTTTCATTCACCAAATTTTCTTTTAAATTTTCAATACATAACTCATATGTACCAAACTAGCATTTAATGAAATATTCTCACCAAATCTTTTAAAAAATCTTACAATTTGACAACCAATATATACTAGTACAACTTTTAATGAAAACCTATTTTTAATGAAAACCTCGGATAGAATATAGATCACTCTTGAAGGTATCAAAAATAAATGAGGTTAGATAAGTTCCTATAAGTATTTATCTAGAAAATAGAATTTCAATTCTTTTGTTTATTTTTTCTCCATATTTAGAAAAGTAAAAATAAATTTAAGATAATATTTGTAAAATCAATACAACTACAAAATCAAAATTTTGTATTCTCCATCCTCTAATTTCTTCAAATTCTAAGTAAAATGTATATATCTATATATCTTTTAATGATATATAAACTTGAATTTCAATTATTTCATTTAATTTTTCTTTATGTTTAATAAATGTAAAGTAAAAATGAATTTAAAATGATATTTGTAAAATCAATACAACTAAAGAACAAAATATTTGATCATATCCATATCAAATTGACTAAAAGTAAAACATTACATGTTTCTACTATACTATTATAGCAACCTAATAGTTATTGATAACAAATTCATATTCAAATTTTTATCATTATGATTATAAAGAATTATCAAATTATAGTTATTGATAACATTATTTATTTTTTAATTTTTTATCTAATTATTTATTTTATTGAAAATCATTTTACACTATGTTAAAGATAGATAAAGATTCAATTGACAACATACTGTAAATTGAACATGAATATATGCCCTTGGATTCTATAAGAATGATTATTATGATTTAAAATTCATTTAAAGTCTTACATTAAAAAAAAAAAACACACACACACAATTATTTCCTCTTGTTTAAGGTTTTTAAATGAGATTGGTCTTTTAAAATGCCACTTTTGTGTATTGGATGATACATATATGTGACTTTTAATCGTACTATAATATGTTGCTATTAAGTAGGTTTTATTTATAGGCTTCATTTATTGTACTTTTATTACTTGGGATTCCCATTATGTTGCTATTAAGTAGGTTTTATTTATAGGCTTCATTTATTGTACTTTTATTACTCATTCTCAATATTTAAAAAAATAAGTCACTTAAAATAATTCACCAATAATATATTTAAAATAAAAAAATATAATTATAATATTTTAATTAATTAAAACAAAATAAAATAAAAAATTATAATTATAATATTTTAATTAATTAAAATAAAATATAATTAATATGATCAAACAATTTTAATATTTAAACCATTATAAAATGAGAAAATGAAATTAACCAATATCCCAATCCAATCTCATTCTTCCATTGCCATCCATTTCCAACAACGTTCTTAATGGCGTTATAAAATTTAGAATTCGAGCGAAGTTGGAAGCTTTTGGAAAGCTTGTTTTCCGCCTCGAATTGAATGGTGTTTGGTAGGTAGCTCGGATGTTTGTTGTGTTTGTTGTCACTCATTTATTCACCACACATGATACGCCCTGCACTCTTTTGCAAGGCTCATTTATTCATGACAGATCATGCGGCCTGCACTCGTTTGCAAGGTTGGGTTCGATAGTTCTCTTTCAGGGACAATATTTGCTTTGTTCATACTCTAGAGACAAATGCAGCAAGGCAAGCTTCCTCTATTCAAATGGCCCTGGGAAAGCCTCAACAACTACAAGGTAAAAGGAAAACACCATGTTTTTGTCCATCAAATTCATAGCACCTACAGCTATTCATAGCGTGCCCTGATGGTCTGTTATTCATGATTTGGTTTGCAGTATTATCTATATGTGCCCTTAGTACTAATGGCAGCTCATGAAATATGGTTTGGTGGAGAACATAACGATTATTGGTTCGTGTACGTTCTCGTAGTATCCATTTTAAGGTGTGTGGTATATCAATCTTGGCACTTTTATTCTCGAGCGGATTTTCTTTCAAAGAGACAACAAATTCACCCTTTCTCAACCGATTTCGATCAGATTGACAGAGAGTTCCACTGGTGAGTATCGGCTCCATCTTAAACTAGTTTAATGTAATTATGCTTGGTTGGCAACTATAATATGTTTGCTTGGTTTTTATGGAGGAGTTAAAACGAAATTCAAATTACAGTGCTCTGCAGATACATTCCAATCAGGGGAGTAATAATACATAAACTTTTGGGGGCGTGCAGGGATAATTATATAATATTTCAAGCGTGGATGGCAACTTTAGGCCATTGTTTTTTTCCTGGATTACGCAACCTTCCAATCTGGAATTACAGAGGGGTGATCTCAGTCTTGCTGCTGCATATGGGGCCAACTGAGTTACTTTACTACTGCATTCATAGAGCTTTTCACAGAGGCTCCTTTTTTGAAAATTACCATTCTCTTCACCATGCATCCACCAGGTCTGAACCTTCAACAGGTAAAACTCAAATTGAGCTTAAGTTTGTTACTTATTAATTCATACCTTATTGTTCTAAGGAATTATAAATATCATTATAATTTTATCTTATGAGCAGCTGGTACCACCTCTTTCTTGGAGCAGTTGGTGATGGTCTCATTGATGGCAATTCCCATACTTGGGGTGGTTTTGATGGGCGAGGGATCTATTGGCATGTTCTTTGTATACTTCCTAGGGTTTGATTTCATTAAGTTTATGATTCACTCAAATGTTGAGGTGGTTCCCCTGTGGCTTTTTCGTATGTTTCCATTGCTTAAGTATCTTCTAGTAACGCCCTCGTAAGTAAATAGTTTGTTCCTAGCTTCATTGAAATAGTTCAAGCTGTTACAGTCCACTTTACAGAATCAGATCAACTAATTAGTAAGCAACTGGAATTCCTTTTGCTCTCACGTTTTGATCCTTTATATACAAATACAAGTTAACATTTTTTCTGAACTCAGGTATCATCATGTGCATCACACCAAACTGGATTCAAATTATTGCCTCTTTATGCCCCTATACGACTATCTGGGGGGGACATTGAACCAAGAGGCCTTTAAACTGCATTTTAACATGCGTTGCCAAGGTCTCTTTCATCAACCTGAATGATGTTCCAATTTCATAGTGTATTGAATAATTCTGGAACTTCTCATCTAATGGAAATGATTTTTTGGGATTCTTGTTGATAACTACTTATTAAGAGTTGTAGACAGGCCAGAAGAGGAGAGCTCCAGATCTCGTGTTCTTGTGCCATGGTGTAGACTTCGCAGGCATTGTTCATCTTCCATATTGTGGACGAACTTTTGCCACACAGCCGTGTTCTTCTCAATGGTATGTGTGGTTTCTCATGCCTGTCATCTGGCTTGGTTTCTTTCTCTGGCCCTGCAAAAACACACATATAATTTCGAAGTACACTATTGGAGAATTTAATCAGGAGACATGGGCTATACCGCGACTTGGTTTTCAGGTTCTACAGCTTTTTATACTGGCTATTATACTCTTCTTTGTATGGTAGTTTTCATAAATAGACCATGGTTTTAGTTGGTACTCTTAATAGGAAAGATATGATCAACATATCTTTGCTATAGTTAAAGTGGATGGAAATTGCTAATTAGTTTTCAGAATGTCAATTTTCATGGTCATTTTACATTTACACACATTCACTAGACCTTTTAATGTGAAGATTGGGGGCATGGAATAAAATATAGAGAAATTAGAAATCTAATAAAATCATAGGTCCGATCAAGCTTACAGTATTCACATATTTGTCCTGCAGTTTTTCCTACCATTTGGACAGGACAAAATCAACAAACTTATTGAGGAGGCAATTCTTGAAGCAGATAGAATAGGAGTGAAAGTAATTGCTCTCGGAGGTCTAAATAAGGTGCATTGTCTTCAATTGCTGTCGAACACTGATCTCACGGAAATCAAATGAGTGTTATTGTGTTTAAGATCCTTTTTTTTTAAAGCATTATCTAATCTTTCTTGCTATCATCAAGTGGTGTTCAGAATGAGGTCTTGAATAGAGGGGGACAACTATTTGTGAACAAGCATCCTAATCTTCACATCCGAGTGGCCCATGGAAACACTTTAACGACAGCTGTGCTTTTACATGAACTTCCACACAATGTAGATCAAGTATTCCTCACTGGCTCGACGTCAAAAATTGGCAGGGCTATTGCTCTCTACCTCTGCAAGAAACGAGTTAGAGTCTTGGTAAGGTTATCAGCCTATTTTGTTGACAGCCTATTTTGAACTCTGTAGAGCCTAATCAAGCCATTCTTATGGCACTTCCTTTTCAACAGATGCTTACAACATCTTTTGAGCGATTTAAAGAAATAAGGAATCAATCCCCTGCTGAATATCAACACTACCTCGAACACGTTTCTAAATATGAAGCAGGCAGGTTTTGCAAGGTATGTATCCTTCATAGTCAAGTGTAATGAGTGATTGCATAGTTCAAGCCCATAAAATACCCATTTGATAAGCTTTTACTTGGATTCAATATGTAAAGAAAGAGCTGAATTTATATCTAGTCTACAATTGAATTATGCAAGCACAAGTCCAATTTCTAACAAGTAATTTTGATGATCATGTGTTCTCGCTGAAATTATGAAAGGCTATTCTAACAATATAAAAAGCTATTAGTCTATTATCATATAAGGTATTATAATTTTAAGAATATAAACATATTATTATTGGCATCGTATACAAAAATATTATTGTCTTTGAGATTTTTGGTGGGAGCTGACTTAACTTTACATGGATGGTTCAACACAAACATATTTCCTCCATTTTTAAATTATTCACTAATTTTTTGCTATATTGAATATTATCATTTATTCTTCAATGGATGTACTAATGTGTGATAGGTTCCATGAGTAGTGGATGGACCTTTTTTTTCTTACTTATTATATAGAATGATTTTTTTTCCAAGGAAAACCTTGTGCTATTCCACCCTTTTCCCTAGAATATCCAAATGGAGGGTGAGACTCAACAAGACTAGAACCAAAAACCTCACAATGAACTTTGCCTTAAAAAATCTATTCAAACCAGAGCTAACCCATTGTAGCATCATGGATCCCTATGCAGTGTCATAGATCTCAAGGCATGGTACACGTATCCCAATGCAAAACACCCACTTGAAGTGACGAGTCTAGCTTCTTAGCAAGCCATTAGATGATAATACCTTGTGACATCTCTTACCACAATATAGAAAACAAGAGTTAGTTTTAATATTTTCTTAAGTTTTACCAAGGGGGGAAACATTAACCCTTATAGATGCACAAAGTCCTAGGACAACCAATATTTCCCAAGTACCTAGGTGAAAGATAGGTAAAAAGATGTAACCCTTGGGGGGGGCGTTAACATCTGGCTCCTAGTCGAGGACATGCACTCTAATGCTAGAGTGTATGAGAAATCAATAATCCCCCGCAGACTTATGACCTACACAACATATAACTCAGAAACAACATTAAATCAAGGTGAATCTACCACCCTAGTTAGAATAGAAACTACTTTGTAGAAATACAAAAATTTCTCTATGTCTAAGCATGGAAATAAAACATGAAAACATATGTAAGAAATTATTCTAAGGAAAATCAAATGCATCAAGCAATGAATGAAAATAAACGTGCAAATGAATGCAAACATACATGGAAAAGAAAACATGCACTCTAAATTATTGCTTAAAAATATCTTATCCACTCCTACCCTACTGGCTAACTAAGAGATCTAGTTGCTAGGTGAAATCAAAGATCCAATGCAAACATTTGAAGAAATCATCAACAACTTGAATCCTCCCCTTGTGTTTGGTTATTAGCCAAAACAAGGATATGTTAAGCATCACATGGGTATTCGGCAAAATATTGGTCATTCCTAAGCTTGGAACCCAAATAAAGTCATATTTATGAAGCACAAGGCCCAAATTGTTGTAATGTTAGTTTATACCTCCACAAACTTATTCCATCCAAAGGTCAATAGGGCTAATGTAATCATAGGATTGGGTCAACCCATTGACTTCACTTGTCAAATTATTAAGGAAGAGGGTCTTAAAAGACGTCTCTAGCTAGGATCTACATGGACAAGGTTGACTTCCTATGCTTCTCTCGATCAAGGGTGAGGAGGGAGAAAAATGAGTCAAAGATAAACAAGGAGGATAAGGACACTCAAAGATCAATGTTAAGCTTTCCATTGTTTTATTCAATCCTATAAACAAAATTAGTGGAGAAAGAGAAAAATGATAACACAACAAAAATGAATAGAGGGGGAAAGGTATATGTTTGTTGCTTTTGTCAACCAATGGAGAAATAGTTCACAAGTCTCATGAAGCATGTCACGAGATTCAACATTTAAACAAAAAATATGCAAGTGTTTTCAAGAATATGGAAATCCAAACACTTGAGAAACCTCCAATAGAGACAACCAACCAAAACTATAACACACCCAATCCCCTAAGTATCCTTTTAAGGGATGGGGCATTAAAAATTTCGCTTTCCTCGACTATCTCAAAACCTTTTCCCGATCATGTTTTCATCGTCTGCTCGTCGAGAGTCGAGAGATTTACAATGACTATAACCATGCTTAGTTTTGAGCTCAGGATCAAAAGTTATAACCTCTTAGAGTTTTCAGGCCTTCATTGGCCAACCACTAGCTCTTTACCATCTGGCATCCACATGACCGCTTATTACTCGTGCCATCTAACGTGGCAATGAAACGTTATATTAACAGGCCTGATCCTTTGGCCCACCTTTCATCGTCATCGAGACTTCTTATCCCACAATTCACTCCCACTAGTGAAAATCCAACGATGATACACCAAGGAGTACCTTCCCCATTTCCTATGACTCTCATCTCTTGATCTCTACAGTTTAGATCATGTTAGCGATGTCATTTGATGCGGAGGTTAATGCCCAGCTCCCAAGGTTTACAGGTGTGCAGATGTACCCCACAAGATCTATGGTGGAGGTTTCACCTCATCCCTCCATCGATTGAAAATTGTCGTTAGCCCTGACTCCCATCATCGCCGACGATTTCTCCGTCATTGTCAACACTTCTTGGTCAAAAGTGACCTTACCAACCTCCCCCATTTACGATGACAGAGAGTATGGGTCCAACGATCGAGATATCCTTGTCAAATATATGATGAGATCAACGATTACCACTCTCTTTTCTCTTCGGACTCTCATCAACCAACCAACAACTAACTCTTGTCATCCTAGGGACACTCTGGTTGCTTTGTTGGCATGCCAAGTCATTCATGACATCATCGTCCTCACTCTTCTTTCGAACAAGTCTCATGGAAATAAATGGTGGAGATCCCCTCACCCAACAACAGATCGACAAAACTTGTCATTTTGCCGATGCCGGTGTTGTCAACATTCGCTCCTGGTTCACCCACCTTCTACAGCCCAGATTTCCCGAGGAAGAACCCTGACAAATCCAATGGCCATAATTGAAACGAAGATCCAAAGGACCTCTTTGTCCAATGGATCCACCCTCGTCCCATTGGCCAATCCCTAAGTGACACCTGCCACCACCTTGAACATGTGGAATATCAATTTGGTAGGCCACATCATCAAGTCATCTCCATATCCTCTCATGGTTGAGGTGGGACCTACAACAGAGCAATAAATATCGTCGCATCTCACCCACTCACCGATCTACGGTTTGGATGAGAGCTTAGAGTCATCCCATTCTGAGTGTATTCATTCCAGACTATTGATCAAACTATTCTAAAAAAACCTCTCTGATGGTCAACGTTGATGAACTTATGATCTCCTTGATCAATGGTTGATATTTGATCGACCCGATTCCAGATCTACAGTCCACACTCAACCTCTGAGTTCCTCCTTCGAATCCCGAGTTACCATGACATGTGGCACAATTTCTACTAGACACGAGGTACCATCCACATCACTCTCTTGAGCCCTTTAGAAGGAATCAACGATATAGATATCCTTTCAGAGTTTCTCCAATCACGATGGACAAACGATCCGTATCTCTTTTCGGAGAATTCCCATCGGAGTGATCCTACCTCCACATCCGAGACCACTCATACCTCTAGACTGTGACCATTCCACCTTGATGAATGGCTCAAATATCTCCTCTATCTTCTATTCAGACCGAAGACTATCATTCTTTCACTGACTACCAATGTCGTCAAACTTTACACAATTCAAGCACTCGGTCGTTCACGATGACATGCCTTCGTTAACAAAGGGTTGAGATATTTCGATCTGCTAGATCGATGACTGGGATCTCTCCTGGGTAAATATAGTGTTTCATGGTAATAAAACCACCACTTTGGGGACTTAGCCATTCCTTGAGTTCTATGGAACTTCAATCATGATCGTCAAGGGTTCAAAACCACTCTAAGGCCATTACAAGTTATTGAAAATTAAGGGGAAAAATCTTGCATGTTTTACATGCTCTCCATACAAGGATACAAAGTGCTGAAGTATGCAACAATCCATACTTATTCATTTTCACGATTACCAGATCAATAATAAGCATCACAACATATCCCGACTTTCATGCATTCAAATCATGGATTGTAATCAACCGAGTTTCCTTTTAAATTCAGACATTTACACATGCATACAAATATATCATTCATAAGCAGTTTTAGTGCAGATAAACACTTAGGGTAAGGAGATTGCCAAATCCAACTAATTGAGAGAGGATGCCTTTCCTCCCAACCTTAGGCCTTGTTGTAGAGTAACTTTATACAACACACCACCCTCATCCCAAACCATGACATCACCAAGGAAATTGACTTAGCAGGGTTCCAGGTTTGCGATGATCCAGGAAGGCTACTCTCCTTCCTCCTCTGACATAACAAAAATTGCCACCTCTCACTGAGCTTCGAGTCTCCACAGGTTTATCAGGTGGTTTCTCAACTGAATTTCCTATGCACAAGGGAGTTCTTTCTCTGTTCAAAAATCCCTCAACAACCTCCCCTTACCAGTGTTGGTTTCTCTCCAGTAAGCACCAAGCTGCAACCCATTAATGCTCCAGTTCAGGATCTTGGTCTTCTCTGTTCAGGGTGATCATCAATAACTCAGACAAGCTTCTTGTTCTCCTCCAGAAAGATCTTGTTTTTCCTTCTCTTCCTCAATTAGCACATTTGAACCTCTACACTCCATTCTCTCTTTCTCATCTTTTTTCCTACCTTCCTTTGTTGTGTGTGTCTCTCTTGTGTCTCTTGATGTTTTCCTCCTCTCTTCTTCTTCTCTATTCCCTCAGGATTTTTGTGAATTCCTATAGACATAACCTGTAGTTTTCAATTCCCATTCTGAAGGGGCGGTTCTATGGTATCCCCCTGTCAGTTGTTTAGTCAACCTTTTTCTCTGCATGGACCAACTTCCAATAGTCATTAACTGCCCCAACTAGCTCTATGATTTATTTTAATAGTCACGTGGTTTCATATTTGCAAGCATAAATTAGCTTGTTGTGGAAGCTTCCTATTTTCTTCATTGATACATCTCAACTCCACCTCCCGTAACCATTCAATTAGTGAATTCCTCATCAATTTCATCTGGTGTATCATGGCTAGTATTGTCAAGGATGTTCCCTCTCAGTCAGTCATTTGGTGTTCCTATTAAATCAAAACATAATTAGATTCCTCATAACATTAATATATGGAGTTTGTACACAATTACAATCGTGGGGAAAATGGGGTGTTACATTCCACTCCCCCTTAAAGAAACATCGTCCTTGGTGTTTAAAACACCATATATATAATTATACATTAAACAAAAATGGGTGTGCCAATCTCATGGAATCTTCCAACTCCCATGTAGCTTCATCTACTCCAAAGTGCTTCCATTTCACCTTGACTTGCACGATGGCTTGATTTTAGAGCATTGTTTCATTATTGTCTAGGATGCATTGGGGTTTTGACTAGAATTCTCCCTCTAGGTTCACCTGTATTACAATCCAATAAATAACATGATTAGAATCATGTATATATTTCTTTAACAAAGACACATGCAATACATTATGTTCTCTAATACTAGGTGGTAAAGCAAGTCTGTATGCTACTCGTCCTATTCTTTCTAGTATTTCAAATGGTCCACAATATTGGGGAGCCAATTTATCACACATCCCCATTTTTAGGGAGCTTCTCTTGAGTTTCACCAAGAGATACATGTGGTCTCCTACTTTGAATTCTTAGGGGGTTCTCTTGCTATCAACATAACTCTTCTGTCTATCCTGGGAAATCTTCAGGTTATGCCTTATATTAACTACGTCATGTTCCATTTCCTTTAGCATTTCTGGTCCAAGCATAATTTTATCCACATGACTGTCTCAACTAATCGAAACTCTGCACCTTCTTCCATATAGAGCCTCGAATACAATAATCTTCAATGATTCTTGATAACCATTGTTGTACGCGAATTCTACCAAAGGTAGATATTCTTTCCACTACTTGGGCCAACACATTACATGCATCTGTAACATATCTTCTAACACTTTGTTCACCCTTTCTGTCTAACCATATGTTTGAGGATGGTAGGTCGTGCTAAATTCAAATTGCATTTCTAAACCTGCAAATATGATTTTCCATAAATTCGACGTGAACTTAGTGTCTCTGTCTAAAATTATGGTTTTAGGAAAACCATGCAATCTGAATATTTCTTTCATAAAAGCATTGGCAACATCTGTGGCTTTATAAGTATATTTTATGGGGATTAAATGAGCTTCCTTGCTCAATTTATCCACTACAACCATGATTTCATCATGTTTTTGGTTGTCTTGGGTAAACCGATGATTAAATCCATGAAAATCACTTCCCATTTCCATTCTGGTATCTATATAGGATGCAATATTCCAGTAGGGTGTCGATGCTCGAATTTTACTTGTTGGCACTCCAAACATTTCGTAATGTAATGCACAATGTCCTTCTTCATTCCAGGACAATAATACAATTGTCTAACTTCTATCACCATTTTATGGTAACTAAGGTGACCTACATATGGTCTCCTATCGAACTCATCCATAATCAAGTGCCTCAAATCCGTTGAATTAGGCACATACAACTTGTTATTTTACAACAACATATTATCATCTCTTAAATAATATCCTTCATACCTCTTTTCCCTAGGTTCTTGTTGCAACCTTTACTTCACTTGATTGAAGAACTCGCCTTCTGACAAGAGGGTATTAATCCTCCGCTAAATGTCAAGCTCTCCTACACTTGTTGCTGCTAAGTGTATTGTCTGAACACTTTGGCTGAGCATGTTGACTACTTTATTCTCTTTTCCTTTCAAGTGTTTGATTTCGACGTCAAACTCACTGATCAACACCATCCACCTATCTTGTCTGTCATTCAACCTTGACTGGTCAGATAAATACTTTAGACCACAATGGTTAGTCATGAGGATAAATCTCCTCCCAAGAAAGTAGTGCCTTCACATCTTCAATGCATGTATAATTGCTACAAGTTCTAGATCATGGGTGACATACATCTGCTCATTTTCGTTTGGCTTACGTAATTCATAACAAACCACTTGTCCTTATTGCATGAGAACTCCATTGAGTCCTTCTTAGCAAGCATCTGTGCAAACCAAAAATTATTTTTCTAGGCCTTCAACCTTCAAAATAGGGGCATTAGTCAATAGTTGCTTCAGTTTCTAGAAGCTATCTTCACATTTCAGTGACCACACAAAATTCTTCCATTTCCTTTGTGATGAAGTAATAAGGTTATTGATCGTGGAGAATCCCTTGATGAAACTGATGTAATATCTAGCCAACCCCATGAATGATCTCACTTTTGTCACATTTCTAGGGTTAGGACAATCCATGATTGCCTTGATCTTTGCAGGGTCTACTTCCACTCCTTGAGTTGAGATTACATGGCCTAGATATTGTATTTTCTTTTTAAATAAATCACACTTGTTGATCTTGGCATACGATTTATGTTATCTTAACACCTGTAACACCATTCTAAGGTGTTCTTCATGCTCCTTTTGGTTATTGGAATACACCAAAATGTTGTCCACAAATACTAATATAAACTTGTCTAAATACTTGTTGAACACACTATTCATTAAAAAAATGAATGTAGCTGGTGCATTTGTAAGCCCAAATGGCACCACAACAAACTCATAATGCCCATACCTTGTCCTAAATGTTGTCTTGTGGATGTTCTCATCTTTACTCATGAATTGGTGATATCCCGACCTCAAATATATCTTTGAGAAAACTTTGATCTAATCAAAGAGATTGTCTATTCTAGGAAAATGGTATTTGTTCTTGATGGTCATCTTGTTCAACTATAATTGATGCATAGTATCGAGGTACAATCTTTCTTCTTTACAAACAGGGATGGTTCTCCCCATGGGGATACACTCGGCCTGATGTAGCCCTTGTCCAACATTTATTTCAACTGCATTTTCAGTTCCACGAACTCCAATGTGCTCATCTTGTAAGGCACCCTTGATACTAGCACTGCTTGAGGCATGAGATCAATTGAAAAATCAATATCTCTTTTCATAGGTAATCCAGGAACCTCCTCAGGAAACACATCTATGAAATCCCATAGCACTGGGTGATCTTCAACCTTCATCTCCTTACCTTCTTTCTAGTTTAATACTTGTATAGCATACAAGGGACACCCTTTTATTATAAACTTCTTAAGTTGCAACACTAATATTTGTCTCATAGAGACCGACTTACAAATGCCTTGCAAAATTCTTACATTTCCTTTCTCATCTTCACATTCTAAAATTTTCTCATAACAGATTAATTTATCCTTACGAGCAACTAACCAATCCATGCCCAACAACATGTCATAAGAACCAAGGGGTAGGATATTCAGAACCCCTTGGGTCTAAAATCCATCCATCCCAATTGGACAAGATTCAACTACCTCGACCACCTTCCTCTTTGTTCCAATGGCTAACTAAACTAACCATGCTTTGATGTGTTTCTTTCTTTGTAATGAAAATGCCTCAACCACTTGAGGTGAAATATAACTAATATTAGATCCTGGGTTAATTAAAACAAAGAATGGTTGTTCAACAATAATACCTTCCAATTCCACCATAGAGGCTTGGTGGTCTACTTGTCGATTTTCTACTGTTGCATAGATTCTCGGCACACTCCTAGAAACGTCGCTGACTATAGTTTCCTCTTGCACATTAAACATTCTTCGGTTTTCATGTTGTCGATGGGGACAATACCTCAATAGATGTGTCTCTCCACATCCCCAACATTGCAAATCTCCTTTATTGGGGTCCTTTGTTCTTTCTCTTTCCTGCTCTATTGGTTTAATCCTACTTTGAGACGAAAAATTTTGTTGATGCATGCTCTTGTTTGGCTGACCCAATTGTGCATCCTTATCGAAATTATTGCGGGGAAAAAACTTGAACCCATTCTTCTAGAATCCACTCTTGTCCTTTCTTTTCCAATCTTTGGAAGACTCATTCTTGTGCTTAGACTGATCATAACAACATTTGGCCTTCCGAATAGTGTCCTCCAACGTCTTGGGTTTTTCAAACTCAATTCGAACTTGGTAGGACTATGGTAACCCAATCAAAAAACACTAGATTCTCACCTTATCATCCTTAAGGTAGGGAACATACCTCAACACCTCCATAAACCTTTTTGCATACACATCCAAGGTAAGTTTTCTTAACTTAATCTCATGGAATTCCTTTATTTTGTCTCCATAATACTTTTCAGATAGGTAAGATTTACAAAAGTATTTCTCAAATTGTTTCCATGTCAATTTGCTTTTCTTTAGCCTTTTTATTTCCTTGAGGTCTTCCCACCAAATGGAAGCCTCTCCATTTAGGTTAAATACTGCAATCCTTGCCTTGGTATTGTCAAAATAGTTATGTACTTGAAAGTACTTTTACAAACCAAATATCCTTGCTTTGTCTTCTTCTCCTTTCTTTATCTCCCCATAAAAGGTAGGTGGCTTAGCCTTCTTGAATTATTTAGTCAGAAAACTCCGAGAATTCTTTCTCTTTCTCTTTTTAGAAATGTTGGATTATGTGCCACTACTGGACCGTCCCGTTGAAATAGTCTTTCAGATAGAGGACTTCGTGGAAACGCCTCCACTCGATTTTCCTTTCTTGGTATCCCAATTCCTCCTTCTAGAAGAACTCCTTCATGCATCGCTTTGAGCCAGTCCCTGCTTTTGAGCGTCTGAAGGGGTTTTTAACCTCTCAGACTATTGTAATTATGCATTTCTATGACCTTGCTGCAGATGTTTTTGAATTTCAGATAGGCTATGTAGTAGAATTACATTCAACTCTTCCTATTTGACATGGGCTCTCATAAGTATCTCATTATCTGCCTTTAGACTTCTCACAATGGCCATCAAATATGGAGGGGTTTCTCTGTCCCTCCGACCATCAGACTCTTCATCTCTGAGGTGTGAAGCGTCGTCCATACTGTGCTGCACCATTCACCTTTATGATTTTCAATTCTTACTAGATGTTGAAACAACAATTATCATTGTAATTTTATGTTAGTATTTTAAAAACATGCATTCCAGACAAATAAAATCATTTTTAAACAGTCATAAGCGGTCTTGGTGACCCATTCAAGCCTAGTGTTTGAACTCTGCTATGATACCACTTTGTAACACACCCAATCCCCTAAGTATTCTTTTAAGAGATGGGGCATTAAAATTTTCTCTTTCCTCAACTATCTCAAAACCTTTTTCCTGATCATGTTGTCACCTTCTTCTCGTCGAGATATTTCCAATGACTATAACCATGCTCAGTTTCAAGCTCAGGATCAAAAGTTATAGCCTCTGCGACTTTTTGGGCCTTCATTTGTCAACAACCAACTCTTTACCACGTGGCGTCCATGTGGATGATTATTACTCATGTCATCTAATGTGGTAGTGACACGATAGATTCATGGACCTGATCCTTTGGCCCATCTTTCGTCTTCGTCGAAAATTCTTATCCCATAGTTCACTCCCACTAGCAAAACTCCAACAACGATACACTAAGGAGTACCTTCCCCATTTCCTACGACTCTTAGATCTTGATCTCTACGGTTCAAAACACGTCAATGATGTCATTTGACACAGAGGTTAACACCCAACTCCCAAGGTTTACATGTTGTGCGGATGTACCCCACATGATCGACGGTGGAGGTTTCACCTCCTCCCTCCACCAATCGATGGTTGTCATTAGCCTCGAATCCCATCATCGTTGGCAATTTCTCCTTCAACATCGATAGATCTTGGTTGAAAGTGACCTTACCAACCTCCCCCATTTTTGAAGAAGAAGCATCTAGATCCAACAATCGAGATCTCATCGTCAAATCTTCGATGAGATCAACGGTTACTACTCTCTTTCCTCTTTGGACTCTCATCAACCAACCAAGATCCGACTGCTGTCATCCTAAGGGCACTCTGGCTTCTTTGTTGGCATGCCATTTCATTCATGACATCATTGTCCTCACTCTTCTTTTGAAAAAATATCATGGAAATCAACGGTGGAGATCCCCTCAGCCCATGAGAGATTGATGGATCTCGTCGTGTCGCCAATGCTGGTGTTTTCGGCGTTCGAACCTTCTCTTGGTTCACCCACCTTCTCCTACGACAATGATACATAAGAGATCTAAGACCCACATTTATCGAGGATGAACCCCGAGAAATCTAATGACCATAATTGAAACGAAGATCCAAATGACCTCTTCGCCCAATGGGACCTACCCTTGTCCCATCGACCAATACCTAAGTGATACCTGCCACCACCTTGGACACATGGACTATCGATTTGGTAGGCCACGTCATCAGGTCATCTCCATATCCTATCATGGCTTAGGTGGGACCTACAACAGATCGACAACTATTGTCGCATCTCACCCGCTCACCAATCCACGATCTGGATGAGCGCTTAGAGTCCTCCCGTTCAGAGTGTATTCATTCCAGACTATCAAACTACTCCGATGAACCCTCTTCGATGGATGATGTTGATGCACTTATGATATCTCTAATCAACGATTGAGATTTTATCGGCCTGCTTCCAGATCTATGGTCCACAATCAACCTCAAAGTTCCTCCTTTGAATCCTGAGTTACCATGATATGTGGCACAGTTTATTCTAGACACGTGGTACCATACATGTCACTCAATTGATCCCTTTGGAAGGAATCAATGGTATATATTTCCTTTTGGAGTTTCTCCAATCACGGTGGACCAACGGTCCAAATCTCATTTCGGAGCATTCCCATAAGAGTGATCCTACCTCCACATCTGATACTGCTCCGACCTATGGAATCTAACCATTCCATCACGATAAATGGCTCAGATATCTCCTCTATCCTCTACTCAGATCAATGAATGTCATTCTTTCTCCCACTACCAATGTCGTCAGACTTTGCACAATTCAGGAAATAGGTCATTCACGATGACGTGGTTTCGTCGATGAAGGGTTGAGATCTTTCGATCTATCAGATTGATGACTATGATCTCTCTTGGGTTAATACATGATTTCACGGTAATAAAACCACCGCTTTGTGGACTTAGCCATTTCTTGAGTTCTACAAGACTTCAGTCTTGATCTTCAAGGGTTCGAAACCACTCTAAGGCCATTAAAATTTATTGAAACTTAAGGGGAAAAACCTTGCATGTTTTAGAGGATCTCCATACAAGGATACAAAGTGCTCAAGTATGCAACAATCCATACTTATTCATTTTCACGATTACCAGATCAATAATAAGAATAACAACATATCCCAACTTTCATGCATTCAAATCATGGATTGTAAATAACTGAGTTTCCTTTTAAATTCAGACATTTACACATGCATATAGATATATCATTCATAAGTAGTTTTAGTGAAGATAAACACTTATATGGTAAGTGGATTTCCAAATCCAACTAACTAAGAGAGGATGCCTTTCCTCCCAACCTCATGCCTTGCTATAGAGTAACTTCCTACAACATGCCACCCCTGTTCCAAGCCATGATACCACCAAGGAAATTGACTCAGCAGGGTTCCAAGTTTGCGATGATCCAGGAAGGTTACTCTCCTTCCTCCTCTAACATAGTAGAAGTTTCCACCTCCCACTAAGCTTCGAGTTTCCATAGGTTTATTAGGTGGTTTCTCAAATCGATTTCCTTTACACAAGAGAGTCCCTTCTTTGCTCAACAGTCCCTCAAAAAACTCCCATTACTAGTGCCAGTTTATGTCCAGTGAGAACCAAGGTGTAGCCCATTAACGCTCCATTTCGAGATCCTAGTCTTCTTTGTTCAAGGCGATCATCAATAACAGAGACAAGCTTCATGTTATCCTCCATAAAGCTCTTATTTTTCCTTCTCTTCCTCAATTATCACATATGTACCTCCGTGCTATGTTCTCTCTTTCTCGTCTTTGTGTCTCCTACCTTACTTTGTTATGTGCGTCTCTCTCTTGTCTCTTGATTTTTCCCTCCTCTCATCTTCTTCTCTATTCCCTCGTGATTTATGTGACTTGCTGTAGACGTAACTTGTCTTATGAAATTCCCATTCTAAAGGGGTGGTTCTGTGGTATCCCCCTGTCAATTGTTCAGTCAACTTTTTTCTCTACATCGACCAACTTCCAACAATCATTAACTGCCCCGACCACCTCTACCATTTCTTTCAATGGTCACATGGTTTCATAGAAGTATGGTATGTTGGTAGGTGTAACACTATGTTTTCAATCATAAATTAGATTGTTGTCCAAGCTTCGTATTTTATTCACTGGTACATCTCAGGTCCACCTTTCGTAACCGTTCAATCAGTCCCTGCCTCATCAATTTCCTTTGGTGTATCATGTCTAGTACTGTCAAGGTTTTTCCCTCTCAGTCAATTGTTTTGTGTTCCTATTAAAAAAAACATAATTACATGCCCCATAACATTAATACATGGAGTTTGTAAACAATTATAGTCTTGGGTAAAACGGGGTGTCACAAAAATGGATTGTAACTACAAGGTATGTTTTGTCACCACCCAATAATATCCACCTTGATCAAAATTTTCCTAATACTTTTTCCAAACAATTCAATCATCACCTTTATTGTAATCCAAGAGAAGCCAAGATCAACCACTACTTCTCTAACAAAACAAGTTTTGTAAACATATCTGCATAGTTTTCCCTAGTATGAACCACTCTACCTTCATTGGTAACATGTCTTATAAAATGATTCATTGTCCCATTTTGTATGATGGACTGATTGTCAAACACACAATAATTTTGCGACCATAGAACATCCTATCCTATACTTGTCCAAATTTACTTAATAAATCCTTGCATTTATGCAATATATAACCTTAGGTATATCTCCTCTTGTCCAAATATCCTACATACTAAATTACTGCATCCACTCTAGGTGATACGTTTTCCTCTAAGATAACAAACCACCCATTTCTAATGCTTTTTATTTTCCATGTGTTCAATGACAACACCAATTGCATGTGAAATATATAGTCTTGAACATTTCATCAAAAACATCAAACATCCTACTGTAATTGCATAAGGTACATAAGACATATAATCCTTTTCTTCCTTAATACGAGGACATAGAATTGAACAAAGCTTACAATGGAAAGATAAATGGATATTTACTGGTTTCATAATGTTCACATTGAACGTCATCGATATATTCACCATTGAATTTTGTTGTGATAACCACAACTTACCATTTTTCCTGCATCTGTGTACTTCTATGCCCAAAATTTGCCTTTCTTCTCCTATATCCTTCATCTGAAACATCTTGGCCATTTGAGCCTTTAAATTGTTGATATCAAACATGCTTTGGCATGCAACAAGCATATCATTACCATATAACACCAAGATAATGAATGTACGATTGTACAAACTTTCAAAGTAACCACAATGGTTATACTCACTTCTTAAGAAACCTTGGCTCACCATGAAGGAATGAAACATCTTGTACCATTGCCTGGTTACCTTTAGGCCATATAATGGTTCCATAAGTTCGCAAAAAAATATCCCTTTGTGATCCTGAACAACATATGATTTTTATGTGTTCATATCTTTTCCAGTGATGATTTTGTGGGAAATATGATCCCACAATCCTTTATCTCCATCACTATAACCAACTTGCAAAAATTCAAAGATTGTAATTATGGAAATAACTTATGGTTTACCGGTACTTGCATCCCCAACCCTTCCTTTCTCATATGGCCGAGTCACTGGTGCCATAAAAAAGTAGATGCACTTGCTTCCTTAGATACCACCGCTTCTTCACTTATTTCAGTATTCTCTTCCACCTTTTAAATATTCTCAATATGCGTTGTCTTCATTACCACCAAACTTCCCCTGGGAACTTTCAGTTCTCCACCTTGAACTTTGCATTCAAAGTCTTTTCCATTTTATGCTCTTTTCTCCACCATGACTACACTCACACTCTACATCTTCTTCCACCAACTTGGAATATGTATCTCCATCTGCGTAAACATAATCTCCACTAGAGATAGAACCTATACCAGTTCAAACACCATGACCAACACCAATAGAATAACAAGGTCCCTTGTCATCCCTATTACCAAGGCATGTGTCAGCATCAGAACCATAACTAACACCCCAACCCATACTGTGGCCTTCTCCATGAGTGCCTCTGGATCTATCTCCTTGTGCAGCTTTGCCTCAACCTCCACAGATTCCTCCTTTGTACAATGGGTAAACTCCATTTGGCCCTCTCCTCACGAATGTTGATGAATTCCACATGGTCCTCTCCTCACCACTGTGGGTGACCTCCGTAGATTCCTTCTCTTTGTCATTTTTCCCATTCTCCATGGAATCCTCCTAGAATCTTCGACTTTACCCTCAACTAGACTCCTCATTGTCTCTTTGACTTGACCCTCTACTCTTCAAGAAATATTCAACCCTCTTCATTGATCTAGGAGTATCTATGGAACACTCATAGAGGTCCAGAAGGATCTAGAATGATCACATAGGTCCCAGGGGATCCATAAATGATTAAAATTTGATTGTCTCAAATCATCCCTAAAATGGCATCATTGCGTAGAGCTTGTCGTCATATTTCCAATGATGCAATTGGAAAGTCAAATAGAGCTCATATGCAAATGTTATGAGCAGTCAAATTTCAGGTCAAACATGGCAAAGCCAATGTTCAAGTCAAAGGATGACATCAACATGGTACATGATGATGTCAATAGGTGATGTGACATATGATAGTACAACCATACATGTGACATGGGGCATTAGTTGGCAACTGACTGGGCATATGGTACAGTGCAGGTGGACCAATGGTTAGTTGATAAATGGAATTGGTAGTCAATAAGAGGCTGCCACGTGACATCCCCTCATTGGCAAATATTGGTTAATGTTGTGTAAAAGTATGGATTCGAT
The DNA here is from genome assembly GCA_009831015.1 of Picea engelmannii. Lineage (NCBI taxonomy): Eukaryota > Viridiplantae > Streptophyta > Pinopsida > Pinales > Pinaceae > Picea > Picea engelmannii. The sequence continues at coordinate 2,118,358 of ML781789.1, read as the reverse complement.
GGGGGTCGAACCCATAACCTCCATAATCCTCCAATGATTAACATACCCACCACAACCAACACACCACATGATGGGTCTTAACCATTATATGTCACATATTATTTTTAAATTTAAGTTAAGTTTCATGTGGTGGGTGGAAGGGGCCGAGGGCTATCCCCCAACCCCTGGTCTTCATGCTATACCACACAACCATGCCTTAATATCCGCAGGGAGCTAACAAGAAATTCGCGCATGAGTTTTTGTTTACAATGTATACTATATATAGTATATAGTTAAAAACTATATACCATAAATATTAAAACCACTCAACAAATATGCCATGGAAGGGACTTGAACCAGGAACCTTCGGGACATAATCCAATATTTTTAACCAACATACCAACACTCCCACATTTATTGAGATTCTCTCCATATTTGGAATTAAGTTGGCACAAGTTTCAAAATTTGGTTAAGAGGGACGCCCTATTTAACGGTGCGCAACCCAAGGAAGAGGAGACACAATTTAATGCAGATTTTTGCCTCGTAATGCATGTCAAGGGTACAAGGCACTTGAGGTAACACCATAAATCATGTCGAGGGATAACTTGACGAAATTTCAATAATTTTATATCAATCTTGGACGATTTTTCCATGAATTCAATGGTGCACTTTGTTTCTGCATTTGAGCAACGAATTTTCAAAGTGTCTTCAAAATTGTGTTTTTGTAAGCCTATATTGTAATGTAATTTGGAATTTTGAGATGATGAAGAATAGTCATGTTATTTAAAGGGAATTTGAACATGCAAGGATGTATGTCAATTATATATGTATTTTGAGTTCTTTTATTTTCTGTTGTGTCATCTCGTTTACATTTCAAGTTATTTATCAGTTTATGGGTTTATGGACAAGTAAGACATTCACATGATATTTTACAAATAGTCAAGAGATATTCAATTTCCAAATCTGGTTGGATGTTTAGTATCTTCATATGAACTAATTGACATCTAAGGATTTTTGGGCAGAATTGTTATAGAGTTTTATTGATATTTTGAATCAAGTTCGTATCATAACTTGTTTGGTATTTTCAAATCATGTGGCATCATAGATGGTTTTGACATTTATTTGCAAGTGAATTCTTACGAAGTCCAAACTCAGGCTTGGTGAAGGATCATTTGAAGAGTACATTCTTAACTTTAGTTTGAGGCATGAATTTCGAAAGCAAGAAATGACTTCAACAAAAGACGAGGATTCTTCTAATACAAATCCTTTTGGTAGTGAAGAGACATTCTTTTTTACGTTCATGGAAATGAAGGCCATGGTGGAAGAAATGTATGAGGATTGAAAGAAGGACAAGAGAACTGGTGGTAAAGGAAAAAGGAAAAATGATTACAACTTCGAGAAGTAGTCGAAGGGTAAAGAAAGGATGAAGCATACATGTTCTCATTGCGAGAAGAAAGGGCGTGATGAGAATCATTGTTGGAAGTTGCATCCAGAATTGAAGCCAAAGTGGGCTCAACCTAGAAAGGATAAAAAGAAGACCATGACCATACTTTAGGATATTGGATCAAATTTTGAGGATGAAACTAAAGTTACAACTATGGGAATCAAAGGTAAAATTTATGTTGCAAGTTTCAGTTCACGTGCTTCTTCTGCAAGGTCTAAAGTAATCCCTAATGGAAGGCAAAGAAAATAATTGTTTCATTTATGAGTTATCTCAAATAATACTAATATTGATACACTTGTTGATAGTGGATCACAAGTGAATCTTATTTCAGAGCAAGTTGTTCAGAATTTGGGATTGGAAACTAGGCCTCATCTAAAACCGTATCATTTGGGTTGGATTTGTGATAATGCTCAAGTATAGGTAACTAAGTAGTGCAAGTTACGGTTTGAGATCACATCCAATTTCATTGATGAGGTAGATTTAGATGTGGTTCCACTCTACACTTACGGGATGGTTTTGGGAAGTACATACTTGTATGAAAGGAAGACCATTTTCTACAGGGAGAAAAACAAGTATCATCTTTTCAAACATGGGATTGATTTTTGTTATCGCATAGTTTGTAGATGGGAAAGAGGCTAAAGGATAGTAGGTCAAACTGGCGAAACATGAACCTTCCCCACCCAATGTCACCACAATGGGGAGGTTCTTTCTATTTAGGGTGGTTAGGCCCAGGGGAGACATCCCCGGTGACCTGTGGCTTTGAAGAGGAAAAGGTTTAAGAGAAATAAGATAGTTCCCCCTTAACAAATCACCACCCAAAAAGATAGTCCAGCCAAAGGTCAATTTGAAGTAACCCCCAAAGAAAATGTACCTGCCTGGAACAAGACAACAACAAGAAAGATATATGCAAGCTATGTTCAATGGGGTTAATACTTCATATGTAAGTGACTATTTGATATTCAACTTAAGMAATTTGACAGTAAATATTGACGAAATCAATGTTTGCAAAATGACAATGATAAATATGTCACTTATCAATAAATAGTGGAACGATATAGCATTCCATGCAACAAATCAACACTCAATCCAATAAATTCTCTTAACTACCATTCAATTGCTTATAAAATGAAACGTTGTTGCATCAAGATGAAATAACCAAGGGTGACATCAACATTCTAGGGTTAGTAGGTTAGGGTTAGTGTAGTTAGGGTTTCAGTTTAAAAGAAGTTTGAGAGTGTTTGGATTTGATTTCACTTCAACGCTAGAGGCCTTAGATTAGTGCCTTAGGGTTAATGGAGTCATAGGTGAAGAACGCAAAAGTTGAAGGAGATGAGATTTTAAAGGATTGGAGGGATAAGTTTTGAAGTGCTGCTAAAGTAGGGCTCCAAAATCATAACCCTAGGGGAGAGAGGCTCACTCTGGTGTTGCTAAAGCAAGGCCTCGTGCTCTCTCCTCCTTCCTAGAAAACAACTAGCTCAATGAAAAACAAATTCAAGACAAGAGGGTTTAAAGAGGGAGAGTGTTGCTAAGGCAAGGCTCTTTCATTAAACCCTAAAAGAAAACGGCCCTAGGTGTAGATAACCTAGGCATGGGACGTCCTCTTCCTCTTGAAGTCAAAAGGTACGGCTAGCTTAAGAGAAGAAGAAAAAGGAGTGTAGCTATGGCTAGGCTCTCTTCTTCTTCTTCAATGGCTAAAATGTTTTCTATCAGGGGACATGAGACAACGACCTACTTGTGTGTTTGTTCCCTAGGGTTTTGATTCAACAATATTTATAAATAGATGCAATAAATTAAACTACAACCATTCAATCAAGAAGTTTTGCAGAAAATACTTACAAATCATCACGAAAATAATCATGCAAACCCTAGTTGTAACACCTTCCTTCAAGAAAAACACCATAGAATGCCAAAAATCTCTTCCTTCAACAAGTGCGCCTTCCTCAAATAAGCCAATAACCTAAATGGGGCACAAATTTCAGACCTCACCAAGTGGTGAGTGAAAGATGATGTTAAAATGAGAGTGAAAACCCTCAATATATACTGTATCAATGACTTAATTTAACTTTTAGGTCGTAAAAAGGCCGACAAGGCCAAAATACCAAAATAATATTGTTTTAAATTAAATGTTCATTTTAAAACCCTAATTGAGAAAAAAGTGAGACGTCACCCCTTCTAAGGGAGACGTTAGCCCCTTTTTAGGGAAAATGTAGCAATAAAGAGCAAAATGTTAGCCCTCTTTGGGCCTCTCCATCATGCCACATGTGCCAACTGCCCTGTCAAACTGCCACATGCTCAAGATGACATCATGAGCCCATAGGTCACGTCTTGGGCCATCCAAGGCAAATGTTTCACTGGAAGTGGGTCAATCCCCCTAGGTCGAGTTCTGCCAAAGTGCCTCTGATGGAACGTCCTCTTATTCTCCAGTGCAAAACCCTGATCAACCACCATCCTGTCTTTGCCCCTTGATGGGTCTCAACATCCATCTAGTGGGCTCTTCAGCCCCATTGAGGTTCAAATTGATCATCTCCCCATGTGTACCGGTCCAAATGGTACCTGTCCGCCGGGGATGGTCCTGCACATCAAAAGCTACACCCTCCACGGGCTCATCAATCACAGGGATCATAGCAATGTCAATCACATTTCATCATCAATATTATCAAACATATGCATAAAACCCCTAATATATCATTTAGTAACTCAAATACATTACAAAAACCTGCAATACAAGATTGGAGAAAAAGACAAGATGTCCTATTGGGCTAGGATCCACAAGAAAAGGAAAGTTTCCAAGAGGATTTCATCCAAGCCATCTAAGTGAGGTGATGTGGCTAGGGGATGTCCAGACATGTGGGTGCAGTGAGATCCAAGGATGCATAATGTTATCTGTGGGTGCCTTTGTAGAAGGTGAGTTGTACCTATCATGGATGCATTTTTTCCAAGCCTGTTCTTGCCTTTATTCTTTTGTTTTCCTTTTCTTTTTCTTCAAGAGTTAACCAGAGGACACTGCCTTGGCATGGTGACTAGAGCTGACAATGTTACCCACAAGTACTTTCATAGAGATGAGAAGGTTGGCTCGTGATGAGACCCCCTTTCCCTTGGCCATGCAACCAAAGGTCACTGCCTTGGCGTGGTAACCAAATGGTGGCAATGTCATACTGTTAGGTACCCATGAACCTAATAGTCTGGCTCATGATGAGACCCCCTATCCTCTGACTAGGTCTTGTATGTTATTTTCCGTGTCCCTCTTGTTTCTTGCTGAGAGACCTTTTATTTCCTTCTCGGGGATCCCTGGGTGAAGCATCTCGAGGTTTCATTTTTAGGCTTTTGTCTTTTACCAACTTCTTTTACCTTCTGGGCCTTTAGCCCCTTCTTCCCACAAGATAAGGTGCAATCCTACAAATAAGCCAACTCAATGCCCGGACAAGGGGAATGGGATAAATGAGTGAGAGATAATATGAAACAGTGGTGCTATGATGGGAGGGGACAATGGCTCTTCAGAAATTCCCGAGTGGCAAACCAAAACCTATGGGCACAGACTTGCTAGGGCACCCTGTCAATTCCCCCAATCATGGTTAAGTCGGCCAATGTAAGATCCAAGCAGTTGTTAGAGATAAAAGGAA
>ML781789.1:2096879-2112537 GCA_009831015.1 Picea engelmannii | reverse complement strand
AAACCAGAACAGTGACAAATCAAGCACAAAAATGACATGGGTTAGAGCATATATCATATCATCGGAAATCATAAAGTCTAACTCATGGAGGCGGGTGGGAGGGATAAAATCTTGCCAAGTCCATCTTTGAGGAAAGCATTCAATCCACCTTCGGAAAGGGTCATGAAAAGCCCAAGGTTCAGAACACTGACTCAAAAGGTCTGCACACTGGCTACCTGGGACGTTCTCACACTTTGAAGCCTTGGAAGGGATTGACAAGGATGTATCAGACGACTGGAAAATTCTCAAGGGAAAGTTGAAAAACTGATATGATAAACTTAAGCTTGTAATATTCAACCAACCCTTGGACTCTAGGGTTTTCCCTAGAGGAAACTCAAAATCAAAAACATACTTCCCAACCACACCTATAGAAACATAACAAGGTGAATTAATCGGAGGTGGTTAGGGAGAGTCGTCACAAGGATCCTCCTTTAAGCCAAGAAGGTCGTTACTTTTATCAAGACCTGAGCACGACGGTGGTTGATAATCATGTTCATGGAAAGAATCCAAGTGCTCAGAGGGGTACTCATCAAAACCCTCAAGGTAATACTGAAAATCATCATGAAAACAAGGTACTAGGTCATCCTTGGGTGTTTGAAGAATACGGGTAAAAAACTCATTTCCTTTTTGCCATTGATCAAGAGTAATCTACTGTGACAATTCTAAAGGCAACACTTGGAAATGACTCTCAATGTCATAGATGGGATCCATGTCATAACCAACTATATCCCACCTACGTCTCTTAACACATATGAACTCATCAATGTTATCAACTATGTCACTATTTGTGTCATAACATGCGGGTTTTGAAAATTTCAAGGACACATCTATTTCCTCCTTATCTCCCCCATCCTAAAGTAGAGAAACATCAAAATCTTGGGGAGGAGGGAAACTTACTATTTCTTCTTGTGCAGGAGCTTTGAGGACTTTGGTTTCTTCAACATGCGATATTTTTTCATCCTCATGGATTGCTTCTTTGTCTTTGATTGTAAAGTAAGGAATATTCATTTTGTTTAAGGTTTCTATTTCTCCTTCATATTTTGAATCATGGAACAAGGTGTCATTGGAATCCTGAAAAGGAAAGCAACTAATCTCATCGTCCTTTTGTCGTGTAGGAGAAACAGGCTCTTGGATTGCTTCATCAGAGGAAGGGGCATAGGTTGATACTTCATCATTTTGCTTGGGTTCCATCTCCTCAGCCATGTCTTCAACAATCCCTTGTTGAATGATGGTTTGTTCCCCTTCTTCTTGGAAATCATCAACGAAGTTTTCATGGGAAAACAAACTTTCCATACTAAGAGTACCTGAGGTGAAGAGGTATTTTATCGCGGATAAGGAGATGTTTCGTTCAATTCCTGTAGCCATGTCGTAAGCTTCATCAAGCGTCCTTGGGCCCTTTTTACCGAGGGGCAAGCCTAGGTGTGCCAAGATCGCATGGGTATAGAGATGGACAATATACTTGTCTTCAGGACGATGGCTTCTAGGAATATGACATTGAGTGCCCTCAAACCTACTCTGGAAGTCAAATAGGGTTTCATTCTCATCTTGTTTTATATGCTCGAATCTTTTTAGCAGTACTGAGATGTCTCCCAATCTTATGCTCCATTCTTTGAGAAAGACTTCTTCTAGCTGGTTCATGGAGGTGATGCTAGCATTGGGAAGATCATCATACCATATTTTAGCATTGCCGTGAAGAGTGGTGGGAAAAATTTTCATCACTACATCTTCAGCATCATCATCGATAGGATGGAGTCCAAAATAAGAATAAAAATTATTCACGTGAAAGTCAGCTCTTTCCCCATCGCTACCAGTGAATTTAGGGAGCCATCTTTCTTCTATCGGGGGTGTTTGTCATGGGTATCCCGGGATTTTTCTCATGTCTAAAGGTTTGTAGTTCTTGGGATCCCATTGTGAAGTCATCGTTGGCTTCGTCATCAATGGAGTCGCTAGATAATTTTCTTGAAACTATCAAAGAAATAGGGAAAACACCCTAGTGGAGTCGCCAGGTAAGCTTGTAAGATAAAGGCTCAAGGGGCAAAGCTTTACCGAAAAGTTTTCGTCTTGAGGAAGGTTTGACTCAGTGTTCCCCGACAATGGCGCCAAAATGTTATTGCACAGTTTGTATATGGGAGAGAGGCTAAAGGATAGTAGGTCAAACTGGCGAAACAAGAACCTTCCCCACCCAATGTCACCATAATGGGGAGGTTCTTTCTATTTAGGGAGGTTAGGCCCAGGGGAGACGTCCCCAATGACCTGTGGCTTTGAAGAGGCAAAGGTTTAAGAGAAATAAGATAGTTCCCCCTTCACAGATCACCACCCAAAAGGATAGCTCGGCCAAAGGCCAATTTGAAGTAACCCCCAAAGAAAATGTACCTGCCTGGAACAAGACAACAACAAGAAAGATATATGCAAGCTATGTTCAATGGGGTTAGTACTTCATATGTAAGTGACTATCTGATATTCAATGTAAGTAATTTGATAGTAAATATTGACGAAATCAATGTTTGCAAAATGGCAATGATAAATATGTCACTTCTCAATAAATACTGGAATGATATAGCATTCAATGCAACAAATCAACACTCAAGCCAATAAATGTTCTTAACTACCATTCAATTTCTTATAAAATGAAACTTTGCTGCATCAAGATGAAATAACCAAGGGTGACGTCATCATTCTAGGGTTAGTAGGTTAGGGTTAGTGTAGTTAGGGTTTCAGTTTAAAATAAGTTTGAGAGTGTTTGGATTTGATTTCACTTCAACGCTGGAGGCCTTAGATCAGTGCCTTACGGTTAATGGAGTCATAGGTGAAGAATGCAAAAGTTGAAGGAGATGATATTTTAAAGGACTGGAGGGATAAGTTTTGAAGTGCTGCTAAAGCAGGGCTCCAAAATCATAACCCTAGGGGAGAGAGGCTCACTCCAGTGTTGCTAAAGCAAGGCCTCGTGCTCTCTCCTCCTTCCCGACAAACAACTAGCTCAATGAAAAGGAAAGTCAAGACAAGAGGGTTTAAAGAGGGAGAGTGTTTCTAAGGCAAGGCTCTTTCATTAAACCCTAAAAGAAAACGACCCTAGGTGTAGATAACCTATGCCTGGGACGTCTTCTTCCTCTTGAAGTCAAAAGGTACGACTAGCTTAAGGGAAAAAGAAAAATGAGTGTAGCTATGGCTAGGCTCTCTTCTTCTTCTTCAATGGCTAATTTTTTTTTATTAGGGGACGCGAGACAACGACCTACTTGTGTGTTTGTTCCCTAGGGTTTTGATTCAACAATATTTATAAATAGATGCAAGAAATTAAACTACAACCATTCAATCAAGAAGTTTTGCAGAAAATACTTACAAATCATCAAGAAAATAATGATGCAAACCCTAGTTGTAACACCTTCCTTCAAGAAAAACACCATAGAATGCCAAAAATCTCTTCCTTCAACAAGTGCGCCTTCCTCAAATAATCCAATAACACAAATGGGGTGCAAATTTCAGAACTCACCAAGTGGTGAGTGAAAGATGATGTTAAAATGAGAGTGAAAACGCTCAATATATATTGTATCAATGACCTAATTTAACTTTTAGGTCATAAAAAGGTCGACAAGGCCAAAATACCAAAATAACATTGTTTTACATTAAATGTTCTTTTTAAAACCCTAATTGAGCAAAAAGTGAGATGTCACCCCTTCTAAGGGAGACGTTATCCCCTTTTTAGGGCAAATGTAGCAATAAACAGAAAAACGTTAGCCCTCTTTGGGCCTCTCCATCATGCCACACATGCCATCTACCCTGTCAAACTGCCACACGCTCAAGATGATGTCATGAGCCCATAGGTGACGTCCTGGGCCATCCAGGGAAAACGTTTCACTGGAAGTGGGTCAATCCCCCTAGGTCGGTTTCTGCCAAAGTGCCTCTGATGGAACGTCCTCTTCTTCTCCGGTGCAAAACCCTGATCAACCACCGTCCTGTCTTTGCCCGGGTCTCAACATCCATCTAGTGGGCTCTTCAGCCCCATGGAGGTTCGAACTGATCATCTGCCCATGTGTTCCGGTCCAAATGGTACCTGTCCGTCGGGCATGGTCCTGCATATCAAAAGCTACGCCCTCCATGGGCTCATCAGTCACAGGGATCATAACAATGTAAATCACATTTCATCATCAATATTATCAAACATATGCATAAAACCCCTAATATATCAATCAGTAGCTCAAAGACATTACAAAAACCTGCAATACAAGATTGGAGAAAAAGACAAGACATCCTATTGGGCTAGTATCCACAAGAAAATGAAAGTTTCCAGGAGGATTTCATCCAAGCCATGTAAGTGAGGTGATGTGGCTAGGAGATGTCCAGACATGTGGGTGCAGCGAGAGCCAAGGATGCATAATGTTATCTGTGGGTGCCTTTGTAGAAGGCGAGTTGTACCTGTCATGGATACATTTTTTCCAAGCCTGTTCTTGCCTTTATTCTTTTATTTTCTTTTTCTTCTTCTTCAAGAGCTAACCAGAGGACACTGCCTTTGCATGGTGACAAGATCTGACAATGTTACTCACAAGTACTTTCATAGAGATGAGAAGGTTGGCTCGTGATGAGGCCCCCTTTCCCTTCGCCATGCAACCAAAGGTCACTGCCCTGGCGTCGTAACCAGATGGTGTCAACGTCATACTGTTAGGTACCCATGAACCTAATAGGTTGGCTCGTGATGAGACCCCCTATCCTCTTACTAGGTCTTGCTTGTTATTTTTCGGGTCCCTCTTGTTTCTTGCTGAGAGGCCTTTTATTTCCTTCTCGGGGATCCCTAGGTGAAGCATATTGAGGTTTCATTTTTAGGCTTTTTTCTTTTATGAGCTACTTTTACCTTCTGGGCCTTTAGCCCCTTCTTCCCACGAGATAAGGTGCAATCCTACAAATAGGTCAACCCAATGCCCAGACAAGGGGAATGTGATAAATGAGTGAGAGATAAGATGAAACAGTGGTGCTATGATGGGAGCAGACGATGACTCTTCAGAAATTCCCGAATGTCAAACCAAAACCTATGGGCACAGGCTTGCTAGGGCACCTTGTCAATTCCCCCAATCATGGTCAAGTGGGCAAATGCAAGATCCAAGCAGTTGTCGGAGATAAAAGGAATCAGATGCATATATTTAAAGGTTTCAATGATTAAAAGTGACACATACCATGATACCTGGACCAATTACCTCATGGAGCAAGAACCTCTTCTGATACAGGACCAAGTCGATGGTGATGGATGCTGCTGCCACTGACAAGACAAAGTTGATGGAAGAAGAAAAGGATGGGCCATCCAGGGCCATGCTCAGGTCAATCCTGCTCTCGATACTCCATGTCTAGGACCTGTGGGCCTCGAGACATGATCTCCTAGTTATCCCTAAAAATTAGGGAGAACAAGTTCATTGTGAGAGCTCATTGGATGAAGACGAATTTGACATTTTTCACTACAGGGCACATGGTAGTTAATGCTAGTATCCAAGATCCATTTTTACAACCTATGGTTGAAAGAATAACAGGTCCTTTGGTTTATGGTGTTCCTATTACGAAGGGAAAATACGTTGATGGTTCATTCTCTTTCGCATCTGTATATTTAGTTTTTTTGATCAGTTTATTACTAATAAGTGGGATATGGTTGGATACTGCAACAATGCATGGAGGAGTTTGTGAATTTACGGGAATGGTTAAATTGGTCAACAATGTTGTTTTAGTCTTCATTATGGTTGTGATGAGTAAGGTGCTCAGTATCCAAGCAGGATGTATGGATGATACTAGACAAGTTAGGTGAAAGCATTCTCTTTTCATTTATGAATAATCCATACTTTTGGAGGTCCAAAAGTCCTCTAGTGGGGAGGTGTGATCCAAGAGGATCTAAAGAATTCTCATAGAGGTCTAGAAGGATCCAAAATGATCATAGAGGTCCTAGGGTATCCATAAATGCTCAAAATTTGACCGTCTCAAATCATCCCAAAAATGACATCATTACGTAGAGCTTGTTTTCATCTTTCCGACGGTGAAAGAGACAATTCAAACGAAGATCGTATGCAAAAGTTATGAGCAATCAAATTTCAGGTCAAACATGGCAAAGTCAAAGGTCAATTCAAAGGATGACGTTAGCATGGTATAGGATGACGTCAACAGGTGACATGGCATATGATAGTACAATTGTATAGGTGATGTAGCACATTAGTTGGTAGTTGACTGAGCATATGGTAAGTCCAAGTGGACCAATGGTTCATTGACAAGTGGCATTGGATAGATAATAAGAGGTTGCCACGTGGCAACCCCTCATTGACCAATATCGATTAATGTTGTGTAAAATTATGGAGTCGATGGGGGTCGAACCTGTGACCTCCATACTCCTCCAAGTCTTAACATACCCACCACAACAAACATACCACACGAGGGGTCTTAACCATTATATGTGATATATTATATTTAAATCTAAGTTAGGTTTCATGTGGAGGGGGGAAAGGGTCGAGGGATATCCCCAAGCCCCTAGTCTTCATGCTATACCACACGACCATGCTTTAATATCTATGCGGAGCTAACAAGAAATTCATGCGTGAGTTTTTGTTTACAATGTATACTATATACAATATATAGTTAAAAACTATATACTATATATAACCATATATATTAAAACCACTCAATGAATATTCCATGGAAGGGAATTGAACCTGGAATCTCTGGGATGTAATTTGAGAGTTTTAACCAACGCACCAATGCTCTCACATTTAGTAGGATTCTCTCCAGATTTGGAATTAAGTTACCACAAGTTTCAGAATTTGGTTAAGAGGGGCACTCTATTTAACAACGCACAACCCAAAGAAGAGGAGACACAAATTAATGCAGAGTTTTTCCTTGTAATGTGTGCTGAGGGTACAAGGCACTTAAGGTAAAGCTGTAAATCATTCCAAGGGCCACCTTGATGGAATTTCAAGTATTTTATATCAATTTTGCACAATTTTTCTCCAGGAATTAAACGGTGCACTCCGTTTCTTCATTTGAGCAACAAATTTTTGGAGTGTCTTCAAAATTGTGTTTTTGTAAGCCTATATTGTAATGTAATTTGGAATTTTGAGACGATGAAGAACAATCATGTTATTTAAAGGGACTTTGAAGATGCAGTGATGTATGTCGATTATATACGTATTTTGAGTTCTTTTATTTTATGTTGTGTCATCTCGTTTACATTTGAATTTATTCACCAGTTTAAGGGTTTATGGAAAAGTAAGACATTCACATGATATTTTGCAAATAGTCAAGCGATCTTCAATTTTTGAATCTGGTTGGATGTTTAGTATCTGCATATGAACTAATTGACATCTAAGGATTTTTGGGTTGAATTGGTATCAGAGTTTTATTGATATTTTGAATCAAGTTGGTATCAGAACTCGTTTGGTATTTTAAGATCATTCATATATTGGCCTTTCTTCTATGCATGTGAGAAACCCTTGACCCTCTATTTACGCCCTTCACTACTCATCTCAACAGAAAACCTGACTACTTCAACAAATGGTTCTTCCTTTCTCTTTTCCTCTCTGACCTCTGTGCATCTTTAGAGAAGATTATTACTTGACTCAGATGTGGATCAAGCTATGTGCATCCTTAACTTCTAGTTCAACCCTTCTCCAATCTCTCACACTTCCATAAAATAAAAATTCGGCCTCCAATATCTCACATGGAAAGGAAATACAAATTTTCCCTCCAATATCAAACATGACCAGGCGATACAAATTCAACATGCTTTCTTCCTTTGCTATGATACTACTTGTTGTATTTGAACCTACAACCAAAATTAATGGACATAGAGAAAAATGATAACACAATAAACAAGAATAGAGGGGATAGGTACCTGCTTATTTCTTTTCTCAACCAATGGAGAAATGGTTTACAAGTCTCATGAAGAAGCTCACGGGATTCAACATTTAAAGAAAAAATATGCAAGAATTTTCAAGAATATGGAAATTCAAACGCTTGAGAAACCTCCAATAGAGACAACCAACCAAAGTGAATTCTAACTAGAAGGTATGTGTTGTCACCACCTAACATCCATGGCACAAGGTTATGAATTCTCCATATCTAAAAAAAACCTTCCATACTTAACCCTCTTACAGAGAAAGACAAAAATCACTTCACACTCCTCAAGATTTGGACTCATGGATTTTTTGTCAGGTATTTCTAAGTTAAATTCTACACTATGTCCAAGTTCATTAATCACACCTTCACCCTCATAATCAATGTCATAAACTAGATACTGTTCAAATAGAAACATCTTTCATCCCAATCATTTTTTCCAATATAGAACAAGTCATCAAGGTTTTCACATTTTTCATGGAATGAGGGAGAGTCCACTAGTCCTTCTTCACATTTTAACCCTTGAACGCAATCAAATGATGGATACAAAAGCTCAATAATTTGACAATATGTATCATTCATCAAGTCCTCAACTTCATGTGGATAAGGAGACAATAACTTTTAGTAAATTTCACCCTCTAAGTTATCATCCAAATTAATAGACCCACGAGGTTTATCTCACTCTAAGGATACTTCTACAAACTCCTCCCTATATAAATGATCAAAGGTTTGGGAAAGGGTGAAAGTTGCAGAGTTATTGTCTTCACAAGGAGAAAAAATGTTTTCATGTCATCATTAAGGCATACCTATTTAACTTCATATTTATTTTCCTTCAACTTGTCTTCCTAAATGGATTCTTGAAATGGTTAACTCTCTTCTTCATTTATGTGGTTTTAAATGGGTTAATGTTCTTCATGACACAATTATTCCTTAACATGTTCAACAAATACTTCATCATCCATGGTAGGTTGAAAGGGTACCTCTTCTTCCTTTGGGAGGGATGCCATGGTATATCTAACAAACATCTCTATCTCTTCATTTTCAAGACTAGGATCCCAATATTATAGGAACAACCTCAAAAAATCAACAAATCAATTGATTGGTCCTACAATATTATCACAAAACCAATCATTTGCCTTATCTTCCAAAGTACATATACAAGTATACATCCAAACATCATCATAGATAATGTGAGATTCATTCTTGACCTTAATGAAAGATATGAGATGTGGTAGGGATAACTTATTGTTTCCATGAAAAAACCCAGTGAAGTCAAGAAAATCTTCATGGTATCCTTTATGTGGAGCTCCCAAAAATTTTAAATAGGTAAGTGGAGCACAAATATAATCCCATTGTTCAATTGTTTCCATGTTTTAGTTCATGAAATTTAGTGGAGTGGAGTCGACAAGGTGAATTCTCAAATCCAACACAATTCTACTTGCTTCACCCTACAAGTAACAAATCCTTTAAAATATATAAGGGAATTGGGCTTGTTCCCTTCAATGGAATCATTGGATGAGTAAAATTAATAAAAACATATGAATACTACTCATAAAAAATTCTATTGAATCCAAAGTTTTAATACCTAGGGAATGGACTTTATCCCCAACAATGGGACCAAAATTTTATAGCTCAAACTCTCGCGAAGGGAAAGCCCTCCCTATGAAGGAGAACTTAGGGAAATAGGAATGAATGCCACCCATTATCACCTTAGTGACCTATCCTTAAAGTGTATAGGAGAGGCCAATGAGGTGAGAGTGAGTGTCTTTCCTATCTGTTGCCCCAAGCTCTCCTTCGTAGGGAGAGACTTCTCCTTAGTAAGAGTTTGAGCGATAACATATATAATCTCACTCAACCCAACCCATTTATCTCATGATAAAGCTAGTATATTCTCTATTGAGAACTATAGCTCCTCATCCATCCATAAATTATCCATGCAACTCTCTTCCATTTCCCTAAATAGCACAAGAAATATCTCCCCTTTCTTTGCTCAATAGTTCCTCATGGATCTTCTTTCCTTCCAGTGCAAGGAGTCCAAACTTATCGTAATGACTAGGAGGATAATGGACTAGAGTATAAACATTTGTATCACACTATCCATGAGAAACACTCATAATGTTTCACATTAATGGTGTTTCTTATCCATTGTGGACATTCCATCCTTGGTTTTACCCTCAAAACCATAACATTTCCTTTCATACTCTCAACAACAAATGCCCAACTTCCATGGGCTCTTACCAACAATAAATCAATCAGATTCTCTTTAGTACAAAGCATAACAACCGTATGATTCACATAGGTTCCTTCATCAACAAGCATGGGAAACTTTCTCACGGGAGAATGGAGAATTGGTCCATGAATAATTATGAACATTCCCTTTTCCCCAAGACATACATTCCTTGCATGAGGAATATGACCTTCCAAGATGCACGAGGAAATTTCAAAAGGACCAGTCAAGTCAAAGATTGATGGGAAAATTTTATAAGGAATAATGAGTAAGGATGGTTGTACCTGCAAGGGACAAATGTTAAGTCAAATCATCCATGCACCTTATTTTTTCTTCATATATCATGGTCCCCTTATAAATTCCTCAAGAAATTATTTTTGCAGATATTATATTATTATGCAATTCCTTTTATATATTCATTTTCATAACTTAAGCACACCACAAAAAACATAAAAACCACACCATAATCCTATCCCACTACTAGGACTCACACTGATCCAAGAGGATCCGGGAATTCTCACAGAGGTCCAGGAGGATCTGGAACATCCACATTGGTCCAAAATGGTTTAGAAATGCTTAAAATTAAAATATCTCAAATTCTCTGTAAAAATCCATCAATGCATATAGCTCGGTGATAACTTTCCAATGGTGCAAAAATCGCCTGAAACAGAGTTCGTATGCAAAAGTTATGAGCAGTCAAAGTTCAAGTCAAATTGGTCAAAAAGTCAAAGTCAAAGGGGAAAGGTGACATGTGTCACCACTGGAAGGGTGACATGTGGCACATGACCATACAGACTGTACAAATTACTTGGCCACACCCCAAGGTGCCACATGGATTGACTGTACATTGACTGACCAGGTGTGTTGGCAAATTGTACAAGTTATGTGGCTCAATTACATGTTGACACATGGCAATGGATAGACAATGAGAGGCTACCACATGGAAACCTCCCATTGGCCATTAATGGTTATAGTTATGTATAATTATGGATATGATGGGGGTTGAACCCACGACCTCCACAACCCTTACCAAACCTCTATTGTCGATGTACCATGCAAGTGTTACTTAACCATATTGGGCGTGGGTTTTATTTAAAGTTGTATGGTGTATTAGTTGGGTTATAAAAAAGGTTGAGGGTCTAATCTCTCGACCCCTACTATACCATATTATCACATACAATCCAATGTAACCGTAAGGCATATATTCCATGAGGGGTTTTAAACTATATGTCATATGTATTCAAACCACTGTATATATATGTGGTAACAAAATGCTATATGTAGGAGTCCGCAGGGCTTGAACCCCGAACCTCCTCTTATACCCAACAACCTAACAAACTCTGCTAACCAACATTCCGCCAACTCTAGCTGGTTACAACTACACCATAAATAATAGTTAAAGGGTAATGTAGAATACAGAGGGCAGTTCAGGGCCTGCACCCTATTTATTGGTGCATGGACCGAGGAAATGACTCATCATAATTGCAGAGATTATGTATCGAAGCATGTGCCCAAGGGTAGAAGGACTTTGAGGCTACACCATAAAGCATGCCGAGAGGTCCCTTGATGGAATTTTAAGAAATTTATACTCATTTGTCACTATTTTTCACAAGGAATCCAACGATGCATTTCATTTATGCATTTGAGCAACATGTAAAAAGGTCATTGGAAAACAAAAGCATTTGAGAAGTAATAAAGAGGTCTCTATTGGAAGCAGACTTAGAGATGCAACCCAAATTGGGTGAACTTCATTATCAAACTTGTGTATGCAATTTCATTATTGTTGTTCATTTTGTGCTCAGTTATTTGTACGTCTTTTATCATTAAAGTGTATTTGGTTAGATAAGTATTTCACATGTAAATTGCAAACAATCAAGCGATCATTATTATTTCGAAGATCAAGTAGATGTTTATATGTATTTAAAATAATTAGAATCTAAGGATTTTTTGGATCAAGTTGGTATCAGAGTAGGTTTGAAAAGTGTTTGCAAGTGAAGGCTTACAAGAGCCAAAATCAAACTTGGTAAAGGAGAGCTTGCAAGTTATAAGACTGAGATTGAAAGAAGCCTTCGTAAGAATAAGATGGCTTCCAAAGGAAAGGAAGGATAAGATCCTCCCATGAGTCCAGAAAAAATGATGGATACACTTTGCTCAATGAAAGAGATAATAGATGATTTGCAACGAATAATTCAAAATCCTGTAAGTGGAGAATCTCCGGTTGAAGGAGGAGGAGGCGAAGGTGGTGGACCTCCAGAATCCACCTCACCATCCTCATCATCATCGTCTTGTGAAGCAAGTGAACATTCTTCTTGTTAAAAGAAGTCCTCTAAGAATTCTGATCATAGTCTTCCTTTATTGAAGTTGGATGTCAAGTTTTAATTGCCGACCTATGATGGAGAATTGAATGCCCATAAATTGGACAACTGGATCAAGAAAATAGAGGTATATTTCAGTGTTCAAAATATCACGGACGAGGCTGAAAAGATATAATTAGCTTCTCTTTGACTAAGTGGCACAACCTTAATATGGTGGGAGAGTAATATGCAAGTTGATCGTGTTCAAAAGGGTAAAGGGTAAAGTAATCTCTTCTTGGGATAATTTTACTAAGGCTATAATAAAATAGTTCGAACCATTGGCTTATATGAAAATGACAATGTTATAATGGAAACATCTAAGATAGGGTAAAGGAAAAAATATTCATGCATATACACATGAATTCAAAAATAAGGCATCATCATTAGGGATTTTGTTGCATACCCATGAAACTCTTCTGAAGTATATTGGTGACATGCACTCCTTTCTTCGTCACACTATTTTAATGTTTAACCCTACTAACATTGATAAGGTGTATGTACAAGCTAGACATCTAAAGGCTAGTAAGGGTAAGCATGAGAGCAAAGATAATAATCCATTAAAGTTCGAGAAGAAATCGAAATGTAAATGGAAGAGTAAGAAATCAGTTACAATAAAGCAAGTTGAGGAAAGAGCTAGATGTTCCCACTGTAAGAAAAATGGACATGAGGAATCACAATGTTGAAAGTTGCATCCAAAATTAAGACTGAAGAAGTTCAAGGATAAAGGGAAGCATAAGACTATTGCATCAGCTCAACATGATCTAGGGTCATATTTCGAATATGAATCTAAGATCATGGAAATATGAAGCAAAGGTATATCAACTATCAATTTTAATTCTTTAGTTCAATTCACTAAATTGGAAAGTGATACCGATCAAAAGAAGAGAAAAGATCTTTTCCATGTCAGATTTATAGTCAAGCATACAAAGGTAGATACTTTATTTGACAATGGATCTCAGGTTAACCTAATATTTGAATCAATTGTTAAGAAACTGGGTTTGTAGATGACACCTCACAAAAATCCATATTCATTAGGATGGATGTGCGAATATGCTATGTTGTAGGTAACGAAATAATGTAAGATCAAATTTGCAATTAAAACTAAGTTCTTTGACGACGTTGAGTTATATGTTGTGCCTCTTGACATTTGCGGCATTGTCTTGGGTAGTCCATATCTATTTGACAAGAATGCTATATTCTATTGTAAAGAAAATAAATATCATGTTTTCAAGGATGGGGTTGAATATATTGTCAGAGCTCATCATATCAAGACTAATGTTTCTTTAGTGAACATAGGGAAAATGAGGAGACTCGTGAGTGTAAGTAAATATTTTGTTCTCATGATAGTGAAACAAAAAGAAGTAGATATAATCGATGCTTTATCAGGTTGTGATCCATATCATAAACATGAGATGGTCAAAATCATATCTAACTATGATGAGTTATTCTAGGGACCTAAGGGTTTCCTCCTAAGAGGGATGTTGAACATGAAATATATTTACAACAGGATGCTCCTCTTCCAAATATTGGAATGTATAGGCCAACAATGAACGAGAATGCATAAATAAAGATGCAAGTTCAAGAGTTGCTCTATAAAGGAATCATCTGAACAAGCTCCTCTTCATGTGGTTCTCCTATTGTATTAGTTCCAAATAAATATGGAACATGGAGGATGTGTATTTATTTTCGATCCTTGAACAGTATTATAGTAAAGAACCATTATCCTCTTCCCAGAATTGATGACTTATTGGATCAATTAAAGAATGTTGTTTATTTCACTAAGTTGGATTTGAGAAGTGGTTACCATTAGATCCGAATTGCACAAGGTGACATATGGAAAACTGATTTCAAGACCAAGTAAGGATAGTTCGAATGGTTAGTTATGCCATTTGGATTATGCAATGCACTAACAACATTTATGAGGGTAATGAATGATGTGTTCAGACCCTACATAGTGTTAATATTATGGTAGTTGCGGGAGGTATTTACCTCTACATGTGAACCCGACGAGAATAGAAGACTCCGGGAAGCAAGAGAAACCCAAATGAATTGGCTAATAACCCTAGAAGCCTTGTCGGCTCAAGAATATAATTTATATTAGGCTATTAGCCTCCAAGAGAAGAAATCGACCAGAATTAATAATAATATACTGAACAGACACATACCCAGAAGGAGAAGTCGGCCCCAGTAAACTGGCAGGATCACTATAAATACAGGGCGCCAGTTTCTCATTTGTCACATCTCAGGACTGCAATTTTCCCAGTTGGTGCGCACTGCAGTTGCATCTGGTGCGCAGGTTTGGAGGAGGGTTGCAGGTGCAGCTGCAGCTGCAGCAGCAACAAGTTTCAGTATTTGGCTTGGATATCTCTTGGCTAGGGTTTGGACTATCTGATCAACTTTTTGTGATGTGCTATCCTTGGGGAGAGATGCGCTGCTCTTTGTTTGGATATCTAGCCTAGGGTTTGATTCCAGAGGAATTCTCAAGTCAAGGTTAAGGTGCTCGGAGGGAGGCTTCGGCCTGTGGTTGGGAGACGAGGGTATGGTTGTGGTAAAACGAGCACACCATATTATATATTCTAACAGGTTATGGGCCCACACCCCTTCAGTCAGCCTAAAACGCTGGAAGGAAACATAGCCGCTAGATATTGAGCTCGTTGAGGAACTGCCGCTAGGGTTACTAGCAGGAGCAGCTTCCAAAAGCACTGCAGCTAGGGTTACCGACAGAAGCAGTTGCAGAAACCCTAAGCCTCTTGTTGAGGCACCTTAAGTGACGATATTGACCTAATCTCCGGATAGATCAGTGTGCCCTAGCCCAGCGCATCTCCTGGTACACTCAGAAGGCCAAGACGTGAAGTTTCGATTTCTGGTCAAATCTAGGGTTTGACCAAGTCAAGCAAGCCATGACGAACTCTATAAAGTCTGAGAACAAGATAGAAGGAGCCTCCAACTTCAGAACATGGAAGACAAGGATTGACCTCATCCTTGCTAAGAATAAAGTGTTGGACATTGTGAAAGGAAAGATCGTGAAGCCAGTGTTTACAGATGGAGAAGAGAAGGAACCGCATAATGTTGCAGCTATGGAGAAGTTCAAAGACGTTGACATCAATGCCATGAGTATCATAGTGGATTCCATAAAAGACCACTTGATACCCTACATCTCCCATCTTGACTCATCGAAGAAGATGTA
>ML781789.1:2078209-2089008 GCA_009831015.1 Picea engelmannii | reverse complement strand
CATAATAATAACTTGAATTTCAAAGATACCTTAGGTGACTCTTTTGAATGGTAAAGGGATGTTGATTATATCAAAAGGAGGTCAAAAAGGGTGGTACTGGCATATAGTTGGAGGTCAATGGTATGTAGTATGGGCAAAGAACATGGTCAAAACCGGGGACCAACAGGATATAGGCATCATTAAGAGAATTTGCATACCAGACATGGGTCTCAAGGCTTTGACCATGGTCAATGAAGGAAAACAAGGGTTGCATGATCTAAATTGGTATTTTAGGGATTATAATATTTAACATATGAATGAGATTTGGTAAATATTAGAAAACTTTAGATGCATTGGATGGATTTGGAGACTGTGACCATAGTCATGCGAGAAAATAAAGGGTCTTAAGATCTAAATGAAACTTTTAATTCTCATGAAACATGCACATGTCCTTGAATCACTACAAATTTTCTTTCAAGGGGATATTTGGCCTCCAATTGGGATATGTGTGACATTAGGTGGTTTCATGCACCAAGTATAGGTCTAGGGGTCATAACCATGACAAGGAGAGAAAATAAAGAGACTCAAGTCATATATAAATATTTTAAGGATATTGTCCATGAAAATGGTCTCAAATCACCACATGGGACCTCTAAAAAGGATCTTTGATCCAAAAATGGGATATGGGTGCTTATAGTAGTTTTTTCATACCAAGGATGGATCTTGGTGTCTTGACCATGGTAAAGTAGTGAAAAGAAGAGACATATCAACTAAATGAATATTTGAGTGATCATGGGATAAAATGGGGTCTTAAACCATTACATGCATCCTTCAAAGGGGATATTTAGCCACCAAGTGGGATACCTATGCAATTAGGATAAATTTTTGACCAAGGATGGGATTTTGTATTAATTTATATAAAAAATTTAAAAATTATTTTAGGCTGCAATTTTAATATTAATATTACCATATTAATAACTATCAATAGAACTCTATCTCCAAGGTCATTCTCAGAACTCATATTTTTCTACAATGTGCCTTAAATGAAGCCATATACCTTCTTTGACTTATCAACCAATCCTTGAATCTATGTAAGAGGTTGGTGGGGAAAGTCTTTTCACATAACAATGGGAGCATGGGTTGAGTACAATCTTCATGCCATGGAAAGTGTAAGAGTCCTACATTCCGCTAGTTATAGGTAATGTCATCCATCATTTCCACCAATGATATCATTTTCATTGACTCTAACATTGTGGGAAGCAAATATAGTTCATCATTCACTATCCATTATATACTCTTTATATCTTTGAGAGACAAATATAGTTCTTTTAGGTAATTCTTAGAAACAATACAATAGATCAAGCTCTTTCTATCCACACTAAAGAGAACTAGAGAGAATAATATATCTAAGGGACCATGAAGTACATAAAGAGAATATATTCCTTATGTTGCATGTTGTAGTGGAAGAGAGTTCCTTATCTATCGCAGGATGAATCAGATTCTTGTAATGCTCTGTGTTGAGAAGGTTAGGTAACAATGTGAGTAGAAAGGTTGGGATGAGAAATATAGAATCTTATTGCTTGGTTTTTTCACCATGGTGGCCTCATAGCCTAGGTTGGTGGCGGTATCTACACTAGATGGTTGTGGTTCAATGGAAATTTTCTCGTACATGACCAATCTCTTGGACCAATTTTTGTTAAATGATAAGTCTCATTTTTTTATTTATGAATATGCAAAATTACTATTACTCCCAATCATAAAAAAATTATGTCTTATGCATGCTATGTGTCATTTTATTTTTATTTATTTTTATTTTTTGTTCTGATTTTGAATTTAAGTATACAAGGAAATGAAGGAAAATTTCATGACGCAAGAGAAGAAAATGATTTACACCTTTCCGGAAATGTGCTTTGAATCATGGAGGTGACCACCCTTCAAACCTGCATTTTTCAAAGACATTAAAATGTTAAATGACTAAATAATAGCTAAACATCTATGAGGAAATAAGCATGTACAAGTTCAAAGGAAGGCTACTAGGTGGGCTTGAAACAAGATAACTCTTGGCTCACACATACACAATACATAAGATAAGACGCCATGTAAAACTCAAGTGAACCACTATCTAAGGGAGTTTTAGCCTTTGGAATACATTGTGCATGAAGATTAGATATGAAGTCTACCTAATAAAATATCATCCCATACTTGAGCACCCCATGCATAATCAAAATCCATCTTAACCATATGTATCTAGTGCATCGTCTACCACACAAGAGGTTCAAGAGAATTGTTAAGGCTTGAAGTTCTCATAAGAATGGAGGGAGGCTATGAAGCCTAAGGAAATGGTTGGAGGATATGGAGTTCACTATAGTTTAAAATTGCTTAAATATTTCTAACCTACAAGGTTACGTATAAAATAAATAATGCAATATAGAAAATGAAATACTCAGAGAAAATGTGTCTAAACTGAAATATGTGCTTGGGTTGTACAACAACTATTTGATAATACTTATTTCAATAGGTCAATGACAATGTATGGCTTTGATGTAAGAGTTTCACATGGTGTATTTTACAAACACAAAACACAATCCTAAGACTCTAACACAACTCAATTGACCTTAACTCAAATAGTTAAATAGTAGTTATGCCTTCAAAGTGATTCAATGTATGGTGATGCAACCCACCATAGAAAACACATGAAGGCATGAGAGGCACTATGATTCCACTATAGTTGAAGATGAAAGGGGACGTATGGGAAAATAAATCCTCTATCTCCAAGGTCATTCTAAGAACTCATATTTTTCTACAATGTGCCTTAAATGAAGCCATATACCTTCTTTGACTTATCAACCAATCCTTGAATCTATGTAAGAGGTTGGCGGGGAAAGTATTTTCACATAATAATGGTAGCATGGGTTGAATACAATCTTCATGCCATGGGAAGTGTAATAGTCCTACATTCCTCCAGCTATAGGTAATGTCATCCATCATTTCCACCAATGATATCTTTGTCATTGAATCTAACATTGTGGGAAGCAAATACAGTTCATCATTCACTATGCAATATATACTCTTTATATCCTTGAGAGACAAATATAGTTCTTTTAGGAAATTATTAGAAAGAATACAATAGATCAAGCTCTTTCTATCCACACTAAAGAGAACTAGAGAGAATAATATATCTAAGGGACCATGAAGTACACAAAGTGAATATATTTCTTATGTTGCATGTTGTAGTGGAAGAGAGTTCCTTATCTATCGAAGTATGAATCATATTCTTGTAATGTTTTGTGTTGAGAAGGTTAGGTAACAATGTGAGTATAAAGGTTGGGATGAGAAATATAGAATCTTATTGCTTGGTTTTTTCACCATGGTGGTCTCATAGCCTAGGTTGGTGGTGGTATCTACACTAGATGGTTGTGGTTCAATGGAAATTTTCTCGTACATAACCAATCTCTTGGACCAATTTTTGTTAAAAGATAAGTCTCATTTTTTTGTTTAAGAATATGCAAAACTACTATTACTCCTAGTGATAAAAAAATTATGTGTTATGCATGCTATGTGTCATTTTTTTTTCCAATTTTGAATTTAAGTATACAAGGAAATGAAGGAAAATTTCATGACGCAAGAGAAGAAAATGATTTACGCCTTTTCAGAAATGTGTTTTGGATCATATAGGTGACCACCCTTCAAACTTGCATTTTTCAAAGACATTAAAAGGTTAAATGACTGAATAATAGCTAAACATCTATGAGGAAATAACCATGTACAAGTGCAAAAGAAGGCTACTAGGTGGGCTTGAAACAAGAGAACTCTTAGCTCACACATACATAATACATAAGATAATACGCCATGTGAAACTCAAGTGCACCACTATCTAAGGGAGTTTTAGCCTTTGGAATACATTGTACAAGAAGATTAGATATGAAGTCTACCTAGTAAAATATCATCCCATGCTTGAGAACCCCATGCATAATCAAAATCCATCTTAACCATATGTATCTAGTGCATCGTCTACCATACAGGAGGTTCAAGAGAATTGCTAAGGCTTGAAGTTCTCATAAGAATGGAGGAAGGCCATGAAGCCTAAGGAAATGGCTGGAGGATATGGATTTCACTATAGTTTAAAATTGCTTAAATATTTCTAACCTACAAGGTTACATACAAAATAAATAATGAAATATAGAAGATGAAATACTCAAAGAAAATGTGTCTAAACTGAAATATGTGCTTGGGTGGTACAACAACTATTTGATAATACTTATTTGAATAGGTCAATGACAATGTATGGTTTTTATGTAAGAGTTTCACATGGTGTATTTTACAAATACAAAACACAATCCTAAGACTCACACAACTCAATTGACCTTCACTCAAATAGTTAAATAGTAATTAGGCCTTCAAAGTGATTCAATGTATAGTGATGCAACCGACCATAGAAAACACATGAAGTCATGAGAGACACTATGATTCCACTATAGTTGAAGATGAAAGGGGACATATGGGAAAATAAATCCTCTTATCTCCAAGGTCATTCTAAGAACTCGTATTTTTCTACAATGTGCCTTAAATGAAGCCATATACCTTCTTTGACTTATCAACCAATCCTTGAATCTATGTAAGAGGTTGGTGGGGAAAGTCTTTTCACATAATAATGGGAGCATGGGTTGAGTACAATCTTCATGCCATGGGAAGTGTAAGAGTCCTACATTCCGCTAGTTATAGGTAATGTCATCCATCATTTCCACCAATGATATCATTGTCATTGACTCTAACATTGTGGGAAGCAAATATAGTTCATCATTCACTATCCATTATATACTCTTTATATCCTTGAGAGACAAATATAGTTCTTTTAAAAAATTCTTAGAAAGAATACAATAGATCAAGCTCTTTCTATCCACACTAAAGAGAACTAGAGAGAATAATATATCTAAGGGACCATGAAGTACACAAAGTGAATATATTCCTTATGTTGCATGTTGTAGTGGAAGAGAGTTCCTTATCTATAGCAGGATGAATCAGATTCTTGTAATGCTTTGTGTTGAGAAAGTTAGGTAACAATGTGAGTAGAAAGGTTGGGATGAGAAATATAGAATCTTATTGCTTGGTTTTTTCACCATGGTGGCCTCATAGCCTAGGTTGGTGGTGGTATTTATAGTAGATGGTTGTGGTTCAATGGAAATTTTCTTGTACATGACCAGTCTCTTGGACCAATTTTTGTTAAAAGATAAGTCTAATTTTTTTGTTTATGAATATGCAACATTACTATTACTCCCAATCATAAAAAAATTATGTGTTATGCATGCTATGTATTTTATTTTTTTTTAATTTTTTTTTTAATTTTTCTGATTTTGAATTTAAGTGTACAAGGAAATGAAGGAAAATTTCATGACGCAAGAGAAGAAAATGATTTACATCTTTTCGGAAATGTGTTTTGGATCGTGGAGGTGACCACCCTTCAAACCTGCATTTTTCAAAGACATTAAAAGGTTAAATGAATGAATAATAGCTAAACATCTATGACCACCCATATTGCTCGATTATGTCATCACTCTATGATTTCAATGTTCAACTTGTTACATCCACATTCTCAATCAAGGCATTTACTATGTTTATGTATGTAAAAAATTACTCTTTGTATCCCACCTTGTGGAATCACAATACATTAACATTGAAATCCTTGGGTTCATGTCCTTGGCTTATTTTTCTGCTCGTAGTGATTTGTGGAAGGTTCAACATCATTGTACATATCATAGAGGAATGAATAAGTAGGCTTTGGGGCAATGTTGAGTAGCAACACCATGTCCATGACACAATGAAAAGAATGGTAATGCTCTTTGTCATGTGAGACACCATGAAACATGTCACAAGACTTTCAAAGTTGCATATATCATGTCACAAGAAGTTGGAAGTTGCATCATTAAGAGAAGCTGGAATTATCATTATGTGTATAACAAAATTACATTCACAGATATATACAAGCCATAGAAATAGCCTTGTGTATATTATCAGCTATATAATGTACATATAACTATCTTATAAAATTATGACATGACATCATGAATTTCTTTTAGTCTTCTTTTTTTCTTTCCAGTTCTTAAGCAAATCATCCACGTCCATGTCTTCATTTAGTGGGTGCTCTTCAACATATGATGTTGTTTCATTCCTTTCATGCTGAGTACATCTGTTCTCATACCCACGGCGTGGATGCTGCTGTGAGGGGCCATCACCTAAAAAAATTAAAAATATTAAATTTATATGGCCAATTTTTAAATATCATTGAAATAGTTCATTAATATTAAAAAAAAATCTGCAATGTAATTATTTACCTGGTCCTCTAGTCAGCACCATTGGAATGGATGCCAACCTGTTCACCTGATATTCAGATCGAGGATGATCATCTATGACATTCTCTTCCATTGAAACGTCAAAATTTATAAGTACAAAATTTATAAGTATATGATTAATATATAGACATTTTACCGTCATGGGCCTCAGTCACAGGAACATCTTGGGGTTGCACCTCACTGGGATGGGGCTGCTTGGGAGCACCATGATCTTCTGGCGACGTTTCACTATCAATGCTATGTTGTTCAGTACTAATGGTTTTTTTAATAGTTTTGATTCTCTGATTAAAACAAAGTAAGACATTAAATTATGGATGATATCAAACATTTATGTATTTTATAAGTAACGAAAGGTTAATGTGGATTGATTTTTATTTACCTTATCCCGCAAATTGGATCTTGGGGTCTGCCCCATGCTTTTCCTATGATCAACCATGGCTTTATAACCGTACTTGTAACCAAGTTGGAGGTCTTCCTCCGTGGTTTCAGTTCCGATGTCGTCACCCTACATTGCATAAGGGTATGATTTTTTAATGTTTTTCATTGCAATTACCTTAAAGTTGTAAGGTGATACAAATAATATTCTTAAGATGTTTAGGTACTTATGATTCATGACTGTAACATCGAGTAGCCACCCTGACCTAATTTGTGTTGGCCATGTTTGGAAATCCTTGCTTTGGTTGCCTTCGAAGTGTCAAGCAACCTATCATCAAAATTTTCAAGTATGTTATATATAACCACACTTTTATTTAGATCTAAAGAAAAATAAAGCTAGTATTGAATTCAAAAATTTGTAATTTACCTAGGTCTACCACTTATTTGTTCTCCTGATGTTTTCAAAATTTTCTCTTTTGCATCATCAATGATTGTCTTCCACTCCCTCTCTGGAATTGAGGGAGGACGCTCATACCTAGGATTTCTTGCCAAGTAATCTGAAAATAGAAGGCTGACTTGTTATGCTATGCAAGCACCCTCTACTTCATTAAAATAAACTTTACAGGACCTTGCTTCATGTGTTAAAATATGCAAGATAAAATTATGTGTTAAGTTCATGCATCTTCTTGTAAATGTTTATGTGTGAGGAATTTTCTTTTAGATGGTTAAATATGTACTTTAAACAAATACACAGCAACACAACTTGCAACAAATAAACTATCAAACTCACAACAAGAACAAGCTTATAAAGAAGTTCACCCCCCTACGAGCTACATCTCCTTGAGCCTCCATCAATGGACTTGGCTCTCTGGGATTAATTAGTCAAAAGTTCTTTTACAAGCTGCTGCTCAACTCCAATGGAAAAACAGACTGTACCATTGAGATCAGAACACATAAAAACCCCAAAAATGACTAATAGAACTCTGAAAACGGATCATGGCTCATTCGGGCATGACCTCTTCTACATGTGGCCATAAGCTTCCCTGAGCTTCTCTTTGGCAAAAACACCAAAACATGTGCTCCATCAATGAGGGCTTCAAGCTCCCTGGAGTTTGCTGAAACTTCAATGGTGTAAAACCTGCAAAATAAGTCTTCAAATGGCATTGATAACAGTGCCAATGGATTCAGGATGTCCAAAAACCCCTAGCTGGGCTTTTACGGCACCTCAATCGGCCAAAAAATGAGAAAGATAGGCCTCCTGCCATCCTCTTCCTTCAAGCTTGCTGAAACTGGTTCGCCAAAACGCACCTCTGTGTGCTTGAACCAAAAACACGCTCCAAATCCATGTTTAAACCAAGCACATGCGCGCAACCGAATAACTGTGCAAACTGTAGGACGGCTAGGGCACCTCCAGCCCCTAACCGTCAAGCACTCGGGCATATAAAGGGTCATATGACCTCGTGCATAAACAAAAGGGATAGCGCGAAAAGGGGGCTAGGTTTCAAGGTGAATGAATGTGTGACAAGTGGCGGATCATTCCAACCGTTTGAAACCACAACCAAATGTAAACCCCACGCACATATGTATACGGTCACATGTATAACCATATAACCGTGGCAACACAAATATAAAAACCCGCGCTCCATATGAATATACATATTGGTCATATGGTATTTGCATATAGGACCGTGGATTAATATTCAAAAACTCTGCACACATGGCATATAAAACAATGGTCATGTTCAAAGTGTAAAACCGTGGGTCGGGGCTAAGCCCCGGCCCGACCCCCCACCATATACCATATAACATAAACTTATATAAATTAAAACTCATATAATTGTTAAGAACCAACGTATGGCGCGCCGGTTGGGCGACCATTGCCAAAACACTCAATGGTGGAGGTCTAGAGTTCGATTCCGGTGGACTTACCAAAATTTTGAACAAACCCAATAGCCAATAAAGGGGTGCCACGTGGCAGCCAATGACTGGGCCACGTGGCACCATACCATTTGCCCAACAAATGCCACGTGTCACAATACTACTCATCCAACTGTCAGCCAATAGGAAACTGCCACGTCATCTCTGCCATGTCAACATGTATGGTCAAGCCAAGTCAGCGTACGGTCATGCCACGTCAGCATCCGTACGGACTGTACGGACTGCACAGTCAACTTCCATTTTTTTTACATGTTTGACGATTCGGACAGATCGCGATATATCTCGCTCCCAACGTCCGTTTGAGACGAAACGAGTTGCGTTGGGTTCGTAATGACGAGGGCTACGCTTACGTTCGTTTTGAGGCAATTCTGAGAACGTTGATTTTTGAGCTAAAATTTGACCCCTGGTCCAGATTTTGATCACACCTTCCCATTGAAAGGCTTTTGGACCCACAAAATCTTATGATTATCTGTTTGATTTCAAGTTATATCAACTGATTCTACTTGAAAAGTCTTTCGACAATCACCTGAATTCCTTGACATGCCTTGCACTGCAACGGGCTATGTCCCTCAACCACTGTTCTCTGGCTGCTGCTGACCCACTGTTCTCTCTGTGCTTGGAAGACTGTCAACCTTCCCACTGAGAATCAAGTCCCTCTTGTGAACTCTTTGACGTCAACACAACCCGCTCTCCAATCGCTGCAAAAACTTTCCTGCGACATCTTGTCACAAGCCAAGAAAACTATCAATCTTGAAAACAAATTATACAAGACTGAAAAATGATGCCAACAAAATCTTTTGTTCTTCAAAAAAACTGTCGCATCTTGTACTTCATCAAAGTACATGGCGTTTTCCTGCATCATGGTGTACTCAAAATCAACTTTCAAGTCAATAAACACCATCGACTAAACACAAGTCGAAAAACACGATCGACACACATAGTCGTCGGACAACATCGACACAAGTCGAAACTCATTTGAAACATATCGACCTTCCCAATGACAAGTCGACAAACATGATACACAATCATGTTACAATCATGAGTTCTTCATGATGAACTATCACCAGTTTACTGCTTACACATACATAAAAACAAATGCATGCGCATGACTCTTCAACTCTCCTTCCAGTACAAACATAAGTACATAACCCAAAACATGTGGGTACATAAGAGCTGAAATGAAAAAGATAAATGGCTGCAACAAGTGAACATCATATCCATCTTTTACATCCTCCTGGTGAAGTGGTGCAACAAAAAAATACCTTCAAAATGAATTGCATTCACATGCAACTTGCATCATGCAAGTTGTGATAAACTGTTGCAACTTATCATGCTTCCCATAAATGCACACATAACGCTGAAAAGTGCATTTACAACAGAAAATTGCAAGCCTTACTTGCTCAAGAAATCCAACCATTTCTTACCAAGCCAACTCAACGATGACTTTTTCTGCTGAACATCGTCCTCTTGTGAATCATCTTGACTCACATCGATGATGGAATCTCCTCTTCCATTCTTGCCAAACTCTTTATCCATCTGCTTCTTGTGCTGTGGATGAGTGGTTGGATGCAATGTCCAACATTGGTCAACAAGATGACCCCTCTTCTAACAATGAGTGCAAATCTTTTGCATCCTCTTTTCACGTTGTCTTTGCTTAGAAAGTTTCCTGAAAGCGGTCAATCTTTTCCAAAATTTTGAAACATGATGGTTATACAAACCACAATATGTACATGGATTCTTTCTTCCATTTTTACATATAAATTTATCATGCTTAACATAATCAAAAGCAACTGAATGATAAGCAGAATTATACCTTGAGCATTCACCTTTATCGCCTCTTTGAGGAGGTGAATTTGAAGAGTTACAAGCTCTTCTTTGAAGGCCATCGACAGTGTTCTTGTCCTCATCACTGTCACAACTCTTTCGTTTCACACATTCGCATTCAGCTTGAACACAAGCCTTGCATGCTGAAGGGATTGAACTTTCAACAAAAGAACTTTCACCTTTAAAGCCTTCTTGAGGAGGTGAACTTGAAACAAAATTTATCCTTGGAACTTTTTCCCTTGTCTCCTCGACTTTGGAATTTGCTCCATCTCTTCGTTCATATCCAAGACCACAATACTTGGGTCTTTCTTCAACAACAATAGGCTCAACAATGCC
>ML781789.1:2032825-2044441 GCA_009831015.1 Picea engelmannii | reverse complement strand
TTGACGATTTCTATTATATTCCAACCTCCATAGGTGAGGTGTCATTCTTCATGGTTTTAAACTAGTCTCTTCTTTCCCATTGAAAATATGTTTTTTAGTAGTACGATACCTATGGTTCTTAGGAAGAAGGTGCCTATACTCATCAAACACCATATTTCCTAAACTTTTTGAATGATGATACTTCATTTTAGGGCCACAAATTGGACATGCAAATTTACCATTTGTTTGAAGACCTGAAACAAATGGATTAATGTCAATTATACGATGACTAGATTATTTAAAAGGTAAACATGCACCATGATAACATTAAAATATTATATAGTATTAAAGAGAAATATTAGAATGCTTATACATACCACAAAATTGTGTTAGTCCAGGGCCATCATGAATTGTCTATAAAAGTATTCCACATAATTTAAATTTCTTCTACCCGATTAGTTTATATATGTCATACATTGTGATGCCAACCCATAACTTTAGTAGCTTGTCGATAAGAGGCTCGATATATACATTCATATCTTTAACCTGGTACTTACCTAATTGTTTGAAATTACACATAATTACTAAAGGAATGATATCATGTAATATATATAATTAAATAAATAAACAAAAGATATTATGCAAAAATTGAAACAAATGAAAATGTTAAATTCAAAAAATTAATGTACACAAATACCTGGAACAATCATTGTCAACATTATGTGCTCCCTCTTTATTAACATCCAAGGAGGAATGTTATTGTTGATAAAAAAAATAAGCCACATTGAGTAAATAGACCTAAGCTCTCCGAATGGATTAACACCGTCAGCTGCCAATGAAAGCCTAACATTACGAGGTTCGTCTTTGAAATCTTCCCATTTTTCCTCAATTTCCCTAAATGCAGAACCATCGGTTGGAATTCAAAGAAAACCATCTCCACTTTTGTTACATGACCGGTAATCCATAAATTGTGCTATGCTTTCACACCTGAACAATCGCTGCAAATGTGGAATTATGGGAATATGACAAAGAACCTTTCGAGACACCTTTTTTGTTACTTGATCGGTTCGATATCTACCGATAAGACATTGCAGACATTCAATTTTCGAAACATGTTGTCCATAATATATAATATGGTCATTAGGACATGCATCTATAGTTTGATAATCCATTCCAATGTCTTTCATAACGGCATGCAAACCTCAATATGTGCGAGGTAAAATATTTGACGATGGTCACAAAAATTCACCTAACAATCTACAACATAGAAAACAACTAGTTAATGTAAGAATATTAATCGTAAAAATTGCATTCTTATTTTACACATTAATAACACTAAAAACAAATAGAAAAAAATCAACATTTATGTATAATATGAGATGAAACATATTACATACCTTATTATCTGTGTCATACAAGTGTTCGACAAATTATTCATAACCTTTAAGTTCACTAGAAGCAATGTAGCAGAGAGAATATTTGCTCTTGATCCTTCATAAAGTCATTTATTTGCCTTTTTTGATAGAGGTTCATCATAAATACCAACATTTTTCCCATCCTCATCCGGTTGCGAAAACAAATCTTGGATCATTTGATTTGTCCCATCATATTCTTCCATGAGATCCTCATTTTCTAGGTCATGATGATGTTCCTCAGCTTGTACAACATCATTTCTACTAATACTTGGTGGCGCAATATTCTGCGAAAAGTTAGAGGGCAACTCTAACTTTATAAAATTACAAACAATCATGCAAAATTAGTGTATACTATAACAAACATTCAAACAATATATATATATATATATATATATATATATATATATATATATATATATATATATAATTTTGTATAAAATTGACAAAATAAAAAAAGATAATGAATATATAGTTAATTACCATGGGACAATATTTATTTGATCCGCCATCAATGTGACCATATTTCATACAATGTTTTGTAGCTGTTGCTATTAAAATTCTTACGGGACATCTGAGGCAACATTTTTTACAAGGGCAATAACATCTACCATCACCCTTTTCACCCGCTTTACTTTTTTCCCCACCTCTAACAACATTCTGCGACATTCTTCCGCACCAAAATACCCTTTCGGAACCGTCGTTGTTATAGAAAGATTGTCGCAACATCTTTAAATCGTCAAATATTTATATTCCAATTTTAGGTCATTATCGTCGCAATTGCGACGCATGTGACCTAAAAATATTTATTCTTTTTATTAATATTTTGGTTATTTTCAACAGTTATTTTTAAGGTTAGGTAAGTTGTCGCTCTTGTGACGGACTACCTAGATTCATCATGCTTGCAATGAACATTGACCATAATAATTTGGCCAACCTAGAGTCGTCAAGATAATGACGAATACAGGATGGATTTAGAAAAAAATGAACTTTTTCTCTTGCATGTTGTGACGAAAGAGTACTTTTGTTGCAAGTGGTCATCACAAATTTTTCAATATGTAGTAGTGATATTATTATATGCATAACAATTTGTTATATCATCTTGAAAAGCTTTGTATACCCAGAGATGAAATAGTAAATGTAATAAGAGAGGTTCATACATCTCTCATTTCTAGTCATTTCGGGGTTGGTAAGACAATAGCACAGTTACATAGATATTGTTATTGGCCTCAAAGGGTGTGTTATGTGTACCACAAGTGAGCCTACAAACATAAAGTTAGGGTTCTATACATCACTTCCAATACCTTCTCATCCATGGGAAATTATCTCCATGTATTTTGTAGGGGGTTTATCGATGTCTAGGATAGGTCATGATTATCTATATGTTGTGGTGGACAGATTAAAAAATATGTGTATTTTGATGCTATACAAGAAACAAGTCATAGCCGAACAAACAACACATATAGTATTTGCTAATGTTTGGGTTCATTTTGGACTTCCTACATCTAGTATATCATATCAAGACTCTCACTTTTTATGATTGTTTTGGTCTCATTTATGGGAGCTCATGGACACTAAGTTGAAGAAGAGCATGAATTTTCATCCATAGATAGATGGACAGACATAGGTGGTAAAAGAAACAATGGTACATCTACTTCGACGATACTACTGCAAGAATCCTAAGTTATGGGACGAACAATTACCTTATGTACAACATGCCTATAATCATGCCATGCATTCTTCTATTGAGAACAATCTTTTTGAAGTATGTTTTGGGTACTTTCCTAAATCACCTATGGAATTTTCTTTTGGAGAAGAAAGTAAAGAAGATGGATAGGATGATACAAATAAATCTCACAGGTTCATTAAAAAGATTCAACAGGTACATCAGGCATTACAGGAAAAAATGGAGAAAATCCAAGACAAATATAAGGCGATACATGACAAACATCGGGTTGATCATCAGTTTGAAGTCCTTGATCAAGTATGGTTACATATCAACAAAGATAGAATGAAGGGTGAAGGTAAAAAACTAAGGCTAATCTGATATGGTCCATTCAAGATCTTGGAAAAGATTGGTACTAATGCCTTTCGTTTAGATATACTAGCCTACATGCAAATGTATTTGGTGGTAAATGTTGAGAATTTGAAGCTTTATGAGCTTCCAATGATTATGGATGAAGATGAATGTATTCAGGTTTCAACAGTTGATGATTTTTCTCTAGAATATTTAGACGAGATATAGGAAGATGTTATTATCGATATAAGAATCATGACTTCACAACGAGGAGATGTGGGATATATTCAAGTTGTTCTTAAAGGAGTAAAACCAAGTAAATCAAAGTGGATCGATATCAAAATGGCGAGGGAACTTTACCCTCACCTAGTTTCTAAGTAACCAAATATTTTGGTGGTCAAAAAGGATTCCAATGGGGAGGAATGATCCAGGAGGATCCGCAAATGATCACAGAGGTCTAGGAGGATCCAAAACATTCAAAGAGGTCTAGAATGGTTAATAAATTCTCAAAATTTAAATATCTTAAATGCTCTCTAAAATTCCATCAATGCATAGAGTTTGATGATAACTTTCCAACAGTGTAAAAATCGCCTCAAACAGAGTTCATACGTAAAAGTTATGAGTAGTCAAAGTTCAAGTCAACTTGGTTAAAAAGTCAAAATAAAAGGGGAAAGTTGATACGTGTCATCACTAGAAGGGTGACACGTGGCACATGACCATACATGTTGTACAGATGATGTGGACACACCCCAAGGTGCCATGTGGAATGACCATATGTTGACTGGGTAGGTGTGTTGGCAGATCACATAGGTTATGTGGTCCAATTACATGTTGACATTTGGCAAGGATAGCCAATGAGAGGCTTCCACGTAGCAGCCTTCCATTGGCCATTAACGATTATATTTATGTAAAATTATGGAGTTGAGGGGGGTCGAAACCGCGACCTCCACAACCCTTACCAAACCTCTATTGCTGATGTACCATGCAAGTTTTACTTAACCTTATTGGGCGCGAGTTTTATTTAAATTTGTATGGTGTATTTGTTGGGTTTTAAAAAGGCCAAGGGCCTAATTCCTTAACCCATACTATAACATATGATCACATACAATCCAATGTAACAGTAAGGCGTATATTCCGCGAGCGATTTCAATCTATATGTCATATGTATTCAAACCACCGTATATATATATATATATATATATATATATATATATATNATTATATATATATATATATATATATATATATATATCTGGTAAAAAAATACTATATATAGGAGTTCCTGGGGCTTGAACCCCTTACCTCCTATTATACCCAACAACCTAACAAACTCTGCTAACCAACATTCTGCCAGCTCTAGTTGGTTACAACTATACCATAAATAATATTTAAAAGGTAATGTGGAAACCGAAAGGAAGTTAAGGGCCCACACTGTATTTAATGGTGCATGGAATGAGGCAAGGACTCATCATAAATGCAGAGATTATTTCTTGAAGTGCATGCTCGAGGGTATAAGGACTTTGAGGCTACATCGTAAAGTGTGTCGAGAGGTCCCTTGACGAATTTTAAGAACTTTATACTCATTTTTCATGATTTTTTTGCAAGGAATCCAATGATGCATTCTATTTCTGTATTTGAGAAACATGTAAAAATGTCATTGGAAAAAAAAACATTTGAGCATTAATAAAGAGGTCTCTATTGGAAACAGACCCGAAGACATAGCCTGATTTGGGTGAACTCCGTTATCAAACTTGTGTATGCGATTTCATTATTGTTGTTCATTTTGTGTTAAGTTAGTTGTAAGTCTTTTATCATTAAAGTGTATTTGGTTAGATAAGTATTTCACATGTAAATTGCAAACAATCAAGCGATCATTATTATTTTGAAGATCAAGTAGATGTTTATATGTATTTAAAATAATCAACATCTAAGGATTTTTAGATCACATACACATTCACTAGTTGAGCCTTGGCCTTGAGCTCCACATTAGTAATCCATAAACACATTTACGTTATTTACACACGAAGTCATTTAACTCATCCCACATGGCTCAACTCTCATTATGTAAACCACATCATATGAATCAATGTTACCAGACTCATAATTGACAAAAACTCAACGAGGCAAAAGAGTGAAGAGTTTGAATTGGATCAAAAATGACTTGAGAAAAACTTCGTAAGTACAGAAAAATTAAGATATACACATATCATCCTTTAGCTCTATTTCTTACTTGTAGTAAACCAACAAAGAGAAATTTTGCTAAAACACTCTAAAAAAATGATTGAAATCACACTAAAAAGGGTTTTCAAAGGCATCATAGGGACTTGAATGAGTCAAACTTGGGACTCTTGAGTTTGACTTACATTCACCAAGTCAAACTTGGTCAACGTAATTTTGACTCGCCCGGACTTGAATATGATCATTTGGAGGCCAATCCAATCCAAACTAGGATATTACATGCTCAAATTAGTTATTTAAGATATAATTACACTAAAACTGAACAAAACCAATTCTCTAATTAGACTAAGCACAAAAATAATATAACCAAATGAATCATTAACCCTTCATAGAGCATATGGATAACATGTAGCATTAACAACTAAGCAACCCATTTACAATATCATGACCAATATAAATAACCTAGATAAGGGAAGACAAAAGTGTTTCACCTCTCATATGTTCATTTTCTATAAAGTGCAATATTTTACAGAAATGGGCAAAGAGGAAGAGACAATGTCACAGAAGGCGCTTTGTTGTCATCGTTAGAATTCCTCACAAACCTCTAGTGAGTTTTCAACTATGCTAATGCATTCCATGTTTCTTTGTTGAGGAACCTATGGAAATTCCATTTCTCAAGGTGTCGCCACAAGGTTTAGTGTGACTAAATAATCATGTACGATTGGGTCACAATGCTAGAATGTGACTTGACTTTTAAGACATCTTGCGATAGAGTGTTGTTTTCCACTTTGAAATTGTACACGCTTGTTCAATGTGATGCACAACTTTCTTTATTTACTTCTACACAAAACACACTCACAAAGTGACAACCAACCCTATGCATGCTCATACTTAAATAGAATATCATAGAACTTCTCCTCAACATGAATCCAAACTATCATGGACTTAGATAACCTTTGAAATGCTTACAGTTCATTTTTTGGAAGGAAAAATAGAACTCAATGTTGTTGTATGGAGAAAACATTTTATATAAAAAACGAGAAGGGTGCCAAACAAAGAGTCAATGATCCCATAACAATTACAATTGTAAAGTTCCAATATTTGAGCACAATGTAGGAACATTGTTTTGGAGGAAATTTTAAAGCATAGAAATGATTCCATATAGATACCTAAAGGTCAATAATTGTAATTCACAATAGTTCTAACATAAATATCCTTTATGATAGTTCATTTCTAAAATGCCAGTAAGTGTAGGAAAACATTCCTATTTTAGAATATTTAGTGCCTCTTCTACAAGATTTGCTCGAATTGTAGAATAGTTCTTCGATTTTTTATCAACATTATCTCCTTTCACATTGTATTTACACCTCTGTGGCTATAGTTATCTAAAGTTTTATTGGCGAATCTCTCGTTCGATTGTGGCATGGCCTATGGATTGGGTGGATGAGTGCCCCCAACATCCTCTCTGATGCTGAACATTGCAATGTTTCAAGTTTTGATTGCTTCATACACCAAGTTGGTAAATCCCGTGCCATCTCATTTTATTAAGAAATTGGATGAAATCTCGAAGGTTCTAGTGCATACTTTGTCCACTCGCCCCTTTGCACTACGTCTTGTTGAAAATGGGACAATCGATAAGTTCATTGGTTTGTGGCCATCTCCACAAGCCATGTCTCAATGTATGGATCTGAAATGGAGGAAAAATATTCAAGGATAGATGTCCTCAACTTTTTGTGGTAAGGGATTCTAAGTTATTTTGTTTGAAAATAAAGAAGATCAGGATCTCATATTTAAAAGTGGGCCTTATTTTATGGGATGAAGGAGAATGTATTTGAATAAATGGATTCCTAATTTTAGTATAGAAAATGATATCTAATCTCGTGTTCCCATTTGGATTAATATTCCCTTCCTTCCTTTGCATTGTTGGAATGTTGAAACCTTGAGAAGAATAGGAAATAGGCTGGGAAGGTTCATCGCTAGGCATGTGCACGACTCTGTGTAGAAGTGGATATAGAAAAAGGGTTACCTTAATCTATTTAGTTAACCCTAGAAAATTGATCATACATCCAAAAGGTTGATTATGAGCAACTTCTATTCAAATGTAAATCTTGTCATGAATACGGTCATTTTGCAGAGAATTGCCTACAACTCAGAGCAAATCAACTTGAGGAATGAGAACAAGAGAAATGAAAAAAAACAAAAAGAAAGAAGGTCGATGGGAAGGTAGTAGCTCAATGGAAAGATAAAATTCAGGGGGAGAATCACTCTCCTCTTTCTCCTCATAAACCTTGATCTTTGACTGGTGGGAATCGAGGGATAGATACCAGTAGGAACAAGTATGTTTTCCTAGAAAATATGGAGGATGATACTGTGGAATCACAAGATAAGAGAAATGAAAATGAGGAAGGCATAAAGATAACAAAGGAGGCACCAGAGAAGTCTATAGATCCTCAAGAGGAAGCACTCCCAAAGATTGTGGACTTGACTCCTAGAAAAATTCTTTCTCTCCCTATTTTATGGATCACATAATTATTATAGGAAGGGGTTTAGTAGGAATCAAGAGATGAATCAGAGATGGAAGTTTCACAAATTACAACAACAAATAAAGTGGGTAGGAGATCTAATCGTAACATAAGGGAAAATGAAGCAGATCGAGACAAGGAGTTATGCATCCAAACCACCTTGGAAGGTGTATTAAAAAAGGATAGGAAACAAAGGAAATCCCATGTTTAATATTCAAAGGAAGCGTTGCAGTATCTTCCTTAACCCTCTAAAGAGTGACTCCAAATATTTAGGTAAATAATGAAATTAGAATAGTGGAATTGCATAGGTTTGGGTAGCAAGGATAAAAAAGAAGCAATGGGAAAATTATTAAGAGTAGAAAAACCTCAAATCCTTTGATCCAAAAGACAAAATTGAGGGATCAAGAATTTCTCCAAGAAATTCAACTAATTTAGAAGAAAAACAACGAAGTAGCCATAAGTGCAAGATGGGGCATCAAGGGAATTTGCACTCTCTGGAACCCTGATATTTTTCAGTTGGAGGAAAGCTTTAAAGCATCACATTGTATTATGGTCAAGATGGTATATCTATCTTCAGGTATTGCTTGTCATATTTTTAATGTGTACATGCCAAACAATTATTGGGAAAAGGAAGAATGCTAGGATTCTCTTTTGGGATTAGAAGAATTTAGGTTCACCCAAAATTGTATTATAGCCATATATTTTAACACTACTATGCGTTTGAGGGAAAAAAGAGGGGGATCCATTGTTAGGGATCCATCAAGGGAAAAGATGGAGGATCTGATTTCCGCTATGGATTTAATTGATGTTCCCTTGAGAAAGGGAAAATTTACTTGGAATAACAAGATAGTAGGCCCAATGCACATTGCAGCCAATATGGATTTCTTTCTTATCCACATTTATTTTTTATCCCATCCTAAATCTTGTTATTCCCTCATTATCCCTTGGGATAGCTCAGATCGTCACCCAATATCCCTTTGCTTCACTAAAGAAGATAATTTGGGTCCTAACCCCTTTATATTTAATCCCCTTTGGATGGAGAGGCTAGACTTCTTCCCTCAGGTTTCTAGTACCCGGTCTCAATGGATTATTGGATTCCCTATTCATATTTGAGAACATAAGCAAAAATTAACCAAAGAAACAATAAAATATTGGGTTAAGGATTCATCTCGCTCACCGAATATAGAATTTCTTAAGCATAAGAGAAAGTTGGAGGAAATACAAGACATGTTAGAGAGTCATGAAGTGCTTCCAAATATCTTGAATCAAGAACAAAATGTTTATCATAATTATATTAAGCATTTGAAAGATGAAGAGTCTATGTGGAGGTTGAAATCTAGATGTCTGTGGCTTCAAGCTGGAGATAAAAGTATGCCCTTCTTCCATAAGTAGGATAAATCTAGGCAATGGCGCAATAAGGTGGAAGAAATCAAAACACAGTATGGAGAAGTGGTATCCTCCTTCGAGGAGATAAAATAGCTGGCCACATCACATTATGGAAATATCTATACAGAAGAGGGAGAGATGAATGAGGAGCTATGTGACCAATTTATCTCTCACATACCTTCGAAAATAACAGAGGAAGACAATATGGAGTTGAATAAGCTAGCCAAAGAAGAGGAAATCTTTGCAAACATTATTCAATTCATGTTGGACAACTGAGAGGGGGGGGGTGAATCAGTTGTTACCGTGCATAAACAATTATGCTTATTTTAACTCTTTACAAAGCACTCAATGATAATCACAATAATTCAGGGAAATAAGTAATAGCACCTTCAACATCAGTCACACATATAAGATACACAGAGACAGATATTTCCTGAGGAAACCCATAAGGGGTAAAAACCTCTTCTTCTTTATATGATAAGTAATCTTTACATTCTTTACATTATAATACATATGAGCACCAACTCATAATGAGGCTGCAACCTCTGTTTTGCAAGCTGCTACTTGCCGAGAGCACCAACTCTCTGGTTTCTCTAGCACCAACTAGAAGGAAGCACCAACTCCCTGGTTTCTCTAGCACCAACTAGAGGGAAGCACCAACTCCCCGGTGTTCCAACACCAACTGGATGGAAGCACCAACTTCCAATCATACAGGCACCAACCTATAAAACAAAGAACAACAGTTCTCCCTTGCACCACCCTGCCACCCTGGTTTTTCTGGCTGCAACCAGATGGAAGCTACAACTCCCTTTGTTCAAGCACCCACTTGAACCTCTGAGGACAACAGTCCTCCCTAGCACCTCCCTTCCACCCTGAAATATAAATTTTGCTATCTATAAATTTATCACAATGATACAATATTTAGCATTGGCTTACTAGGCTTATCACTGTTCTGCTATGCTGCTCTGTTCTTCTGTATCAGTCTCTCTCTGTTTGCATCTTCTTACAATTTTTGATCTTCTGTTTTTCTCTACCAGAGCACCTCAGCCTTCCTTTAGTGTCTCACTGTCTTGCTGCACACATGCCTTGCGCTTTCAGTGCTTCCTCCTTTTATACTCTATGCGCCATGTCCATTCAATGCACCATTCCTCTTCTCTGTATTTCAACTGCTGCACACTCCTCCTTCTACACTCCTGAATCCCTTACAACAACAACCCCAACTCTCTTCTTTGTTCTACATACTTATAGTCTCGGTGCAACTTTTGCATGCTTTCTCTCGATGTCGAGTGCTCTGCCCGATCATAATTTCCACTCTTCAGCTTCTCTGGAAGTTAGATACATGTGTCCATCATCATTGGGTGTTAAGCCAAGGTTCCTTAGCCTATATCGCAGTTGAGACTCTTCGTCTTCTCTATAAAAGTCAAGCTAATCCTCTCTGTTGCAGTTACAGGCTCCAACACTCTTCCATCTGTCAACCACCTCTAAGAATAATCTTCATTCGACTGGAAGATTCCTCGATCTTCTTCATCTTCTTTGACGATCACACTGAAGTCTGTTTGATTCCTTTGGCAAAAGCCATCATTTGTTTCTGGCAATCACAATCTGAAGTGCAACAGTAGCTCTCCGATCACACTTAAATTCACCTGCACCGTTGGATTGGATCCGTAGGATCTTGCATTTAATTCGCATTTCAACATTTTGGGATTTCGGCATTCCTGTGGTAGAGTTTCTTGACGCTCCATGTCGAGGTCCCCGAAACTCTGAAATTGAGCTTGGTTGCACTAGCTCCTTCCTTCATCTTCCACCGATGTGACCAATGGCTGTGACCACAGGCTGAGCCAAAATGTGTTTCGCATTTCGGCATTTTGGCAATTCGGCAATCTTGTTGTGAGGCATCTTTGTTGAAATAATGTAACTGCGAAGAACATTCTTATTATTTTGTTATTGGATTAAATCCCCATTGTGGATTAATCATATTTTTATTATTATTGGATTAAATCCCCATTGAGGATTAATCATGTCATTATTAATATTATTGTTATTAGATTAATCCCCATTGAGGATTAATCAAGTCGGTAATTGTATAAGGACCAAATCCCCTTTTGCGGATTGGTCATCGGAC
>ML781789.1:2011802-2021926 GCA_009831015.1 Picea engelmannii | reverse complement strand
TGACGTCTTTCAGCAGGGAGCGCATTATTTCTTTGTTCTACAGATTCAGTCCTGGCACCTTTTTCCTTACTCGTCTTGGGCGGCTGATTGTCTTCCTTTGTTTCTGCAGGTTTGTTGTTGTCATTGGTTGTACATTTGACAAACTTGATGGGTTCTTTGTTTCTTGGCTTGCCACTACTTGATCCCTCTTCATAACCCAAACCAGTTTTCATCTTTGGATTCCTTTGCTGATTCAGAATGGTGGCTAATCCTTCTGAGGCTATGATACTTGATAGATTCTGATTATACAATGCTTGAAACTTCTCCATCTCTTTCCTAGTTTTCACTACTTCTTGTTCTAATGCTTCACATCTTGCCTTCTTTTTTGATAGCTGTCGTTTCAGAATGTCTTCGATTTTCTTTGCCTCTTCTAATTCTACTTTTAGTAGGAAAAGGTCATCATCAGGTTCTTTACTGTCTTTCTCGAACTGTA
Organism: Picea engelmannii; assembly: GCA_009831015.1. Classification (NCBI taxonomy): domain Eukaryota; kingdom Viridiplantae; phylum Streptophyta; class Pinopsida; order Pinales; family Pinaceae; genus Picea; species Picea engelmannii. The sequence goes on along the minus strand of ML781789.1, from coordinate 2,021,454 downwards.
TCAACAATTGTCTTTGCTTTCTGTTCTTGATTATTAGTCTGTCAATTTCTTCTAGTGCACTGATCAGTTCTCCTTCCATGTCAACCACAACTTCTTCTTCATTAACATCACTCCCTGTGCTGTTATTATCATAATCCTCTTTGGCCATAAGTATGAATTGATTTAGTTTATCTTCAATAGAGGAGTCATTGTCTTCATCATCTGAAGGATCATCCTCATTGTTTATGCAAAGACTTTTCTTCTTAAAGTTATTCTCTTTAAAGAAATTTCTGTGTTTGTACTTCTCCTCATCATCACATGTCTGATCCTTTCCTTTGTGGGGACATTTATTTGCAAAATGACCTATCCTACCACAGTTGAAACATTTGAAAGGCAGTTTACCTTTGTATTTGCCTGATCCCTTCTTCAGTCTCTTCACAAATTTTGCTTCAATTTCATTGGGCTTCGAATCCTTATTCTTGTCTGCTTTAAATGATGCTTCTCTGGAGGTGGGTTTATCTTTAACTATTCTCATTTCATATGCAGTCAATGTTCCTAGAAGTTGATCAAACTCCAAGGTTTTTAGATTATTAAGTTCTTCTATAGTAGAGACCTTCGGGTTGAACCTATCTGGGAGAGATCTCAAGATTTTATGAACTAAAGAAGGTTCCTCAATTTTTTCACCAAGTGCTTTCATTGCATTTACCATTTCTTCTACTCTCAGAAAGTATTTTCCAACAGTTTCATCTTCCTTCATCTTCAGCTGTTCAAATTGTATTCTGTAGGTTTGAAGCTTGGCGTCCTTTACCTTTTCATTACCTTCACAACTACTAATGAGTTTGTCCCACATTTGTTTGGCAGTTCCTAGGTGCATAACTTTTACGAATTCTGCTTCTGCAAGCCCACTCAAGATAGCATTCATAGCCTTAGCGTTGAAGATAAATTCTAGCTTGTCATCATTATTAGCTAGTACAACTGGCTTTACATAACCAGTGTCTACCACATCCCAGACATCTGCACCTAAAGCCATTATGTAGGTTCTCATTTTAACTTTCCAGAAGACAAAGTTTGTTCCATTGAACAGAGGGGACTTATTGGTTGAATTTCCTTCATGGCTTGACATGTTTAAGCTCTAGGATCTTCCCTTAGATAAAAGGGTCCGTCTCTGATACCAATTGTTGGACAACTGAGAGGGGGGGTGAATCAGTTGTTACCGTGCTTAAACAATTATGCTTATTTTAACTCTTTACAAGGCACTCAATGATAATCATAACAATTCAAGGAAATAAGTAATAGCACATTCAACATCAGTCACACATATGAGATACACAGAGACAGATATTTCCTAAGGAAACCCATAAGGGGTAAAAACCTCTTCTTCTTTATATGATAAGTAATCTTTACATTTTTTACATTATCATACATATGAGCACCAACTCATAATGAGGCTACAACCTCTGTTTTGCAAGCTGCTGCTTGCTGAGAGCACCAAATCTCTGGTTTCTCTAGCACCAACTAGAAGGAAGCACCAACTCCTTGGTTTCTCTAGCACTAACTAGAGGGAAGCACCAACTCCCCGGTGTTCCAACACCAACTGGATGGAAGTACCAACTTCCAATCATACAGGCACCAACCTGTAAAACAGAGAACAACAGTTCTCCCTTGCACCACCCTGCCACCCTGGTTTTTCTGGATGCAACCAGATGGAAGCTACAACTCCCTTTGTTCAAGCACCCACTTGAACCTCTGAGGAAAACAGTCCTCCCTAGCACCCCCCTTCCACCCTGAAATATAAAGTTTGCTATCGATAAATTTATCATAGTGATACAATATTTATCATTGGCTTACCAAGCTTATCACTGTTCTTCTATGCTGCTCTGTTCTCCTATATCAGTGTCTCTCTGTCTACATCTTCTTACAATTTTTGATCTTTTGTTTTTCTCTACAAGAGCACCTCAACCTTCCTTTAGTGTCTCACTGTCTTATTGCACACATGCCTTGCGCTTTCAGTGCTTCTGCCTTTTATACTCTATGCACCATGTCCATTCAATGCACCATTCCTCTTCTCTGTATTTCAGCTACTGCACACTCCTTCTACACTCCTGAATCCCTCACAACAACAGCCCCAACTCTCTTCTTTGTTCTACATACTTATAGTCTCGGTGCAACTTATGCATGCTTTCTCTCCATGGTTAGTGCTCTGCCCGATCATAATTGCCACTCTTCAACTTCTCTGGCAGTTAGATACATGTGTCCATCATCACTAGGTGTTAAGCTGAGATTCCTTAGCCTATCTCGCAGTTCAGAATCTTCGTCTTCTCTATCAAAGTCGAGCTAATCCTCTCTGTTGTAGTTATAGGCTCCAACACTCTTCCATCTGTTAACCACCTCTAAGAATAATCTTCATTCGACTGGAAGATGCCTCGAGCCTGTTCATCTTCTCTGACGATCACACTGAAGCCTGTTTGATTCCTTTGGCAAAAGCCATCAGCCGTTTCTGGCAATCACAATCTGAAGTGCAATAGTAGCTCTCCGATCACACTTAAATTCACCTGCATCGTTGTATTGGATCCGTAGGATCTTGCGTTTAATTCGCATTTCGGCATTTCAGGATTTCGACATTCCTGTGGTAGAGTTTCTTGACGCTCCATGTCGAGGTCCCCGAAACTCCAAAATTGAGCTTGGTTGCACTAGTTCCTTCCTTCATCTTCTGTCGATGTGACCAATGGCTGTGACCACAGGCTGAGCCAAAACGTGTTTCGCATTTCGACATTTCGACAATTCGACAATCTTGTTGTGAGGCATCTCGACTCTCCAAGTCGCGATCTCCAAAACTTTGAAATGGAGCTTGCCTCTTGAAGCTTTTCTCTACTACTCTTCGACCATGTGACTACGAGAGGTGACCAAGCACTTATCCATATAATGCTTTCATGATTTTGCTTTTCGGCACTTCGGCGTTCCTGTGGCGATGAGTTCTTGATGCTCCATGTCCCGGTATCCGAAGCTTCGAAATGGAGCTTGGTTACACTAGCTCCGATCATTTCGACATTTCGCATTTCGGCCTTTCGCGATTCTTGCGATGAAGAGTTTCATCACTTGACTCTTCCAACTCCCAGTATCCGAACCTCCGGTATGGAGTCTTTGACATTTAACAATCTCACATTTCGCGACTTCGGGTTTCGTGACTTCGGGACTCCTGTAGTAAGAGTTCTTGACATCCCCAACTCCCGGTATCCAAAATCATCCTCCTTCTTCCGGGATTTCGGTGTTTCGCATTTCGCGATTCCGGGACTCCTGATGATGAAGAGTGTTGACTCTTCCAACTCTCGGTATCCGAAACTCCGAAATGGAGTTATTTTCCGGTCTACGAAACTCTTCGTTTATGTGCCTATTTCGGGAGTTCGGGATTCCAGATTTTACAACTCGGGAACTCCTGTGTTGAAGGGTCTCAACTCTTGACTTCTCAATCTCTTGGTATCCGAAACTTCGAAATGGAGTTATTTCCTGGTCTGCAAGACTCTTGTTGATGTGCCCCTTTCGGGATTTTGGATTTCGCAACTCCGGGACTCCTGTGTTGAAGAGTCTCAACTCTTGACTTCTCAATTTCCGGGTATCCAAAACTCCAAAGTGGAGTTTACGCTTCTGATCTTTCCTTGCCATTATCCTTGCACTGCTAATCTTCCTTGCCTGCCTGTTTGCCATCAAATGAACAAGCACACTCTTGCACTCTGCGTGCACCATTGCACTTTCTCTTCTGAGCTTATGTTGTCCCTGTTTTGCCATCGCTGCATACTTTGATCTTGCCATCAATGACAAGCACACCTGCCTGATAAACATGGCAACAATTCAACCTTAATAAATCTCGTAGTCCAGTTGATTTTAATATTCATTTCCTTAAACGATGTTATACCATTATTAAGTATGGCTTCATTTGGATGCTCCAATATGTGCACAAATCGTCATTCTTGGGGGGAGCCACAAACTCTTCATTTCTGGCCTTAATCCTAAAAGTAAAAAACGCCTCTTCTAGATTTCACCCTATATATTTATGTAATGTTTCATATAAAATTATGGCAAAGATCATTGCAAATAAGTTGAAACCATTATTCAGCAATCTCATCCTACCAAACCAAGGGGGTTTTGTGGAAAATTGACAAATTTGGGATAATATTATTTTGGTTCAAGAGGCCATACACTCAAGCTATAGTTGAGGGAAATATGTATGATTATTAAAATTGATATGGAGAATTATTTTGATGGAGTAAAACATATTTTTCTTAATGCAGTCTTGAATAAATTTGGCTTCAATCAGTATTTTGGTTCTTGGATTAGTGCACGTATACGCAATCCTTGGACTTTTCCTTTGATCAATGGGAGTCCAACCCCTCTTTTCAAAACTTCTCGAGGTCTTAGGTAGGGATTCCCTCTCTCTCCCCTACTTTATGTTCTTTTGGCAAAATATCTTAATGGAAGATTAGAATGGGCACGTAGCTAAGGAGAAATCACAGGGCTTTGAATCACTAGAGGGGTTAAAAGAATAAATCATTCATAATTTGCAAGTAACACCTTATTAATCGGAGGGGCTTCCAAAATTATTGCTAGGTGATTTAAACTTGTGCTAGCTCATTTTACACATATATCAGGGGGATTGATAAATAAGAATAAGAGTCAAATATATGCATGGAATATCAATTCTCATACACTGATTGGAATAGATCACATTTTCCAATTTCATGATCTGGATTTATGAGCGGAACGAAATGAAAGCATAGATTTATAATATTAACACAGAGACACAACAAATGTTAACAAAGATACAATAAAACTTGACTTCCATTAAATAAGAAATATGATGGAAATTGTAAAATGAAGACTGAAAACAAGCTTGCTAGAATGGTGGTAGCTTATCTCTGAGAAGAGATGTGACGATGCTCATTCACAAGAAGATGAGTACAATGAGGCTCTTAAGGCCTTTTTACAATAAACATGAATTCCAAAACCCTAGACATTAAAAAACCTAACCCTAGGAGATGAAGCGCCAAAAGTCATGTGGGCTCCGTTGGGGTAAGTTAGTACATCAACTTCCTAGGGTTGTAACTTTTGCATACAATCTCCGTTTAGGGCGCACGATAGCTCATTGGAAATGGCTTGATGAGAAACTTCATTTAGGGGCCCAATCATTGAGGTATCGTGAAAAAACGTCGTTTAGGCCCTCAAAATGGCCCAGGAAGCTTGGGACCCGAAAAAATGCTAAAAATAGTAAGTTTCCAAAAAATTGTTTTGAGCCAGTTGGAATAGGTGGGTGACCATAGAGATCCTCCTGGATTATTTCCATTCTTTGATGATTGGAAAACCTTTAAATATTTGAGCAATTCGATCTATCTGAAATTGCTTCCAGGTGAATCCTGACATGTTATGTTGTAGAAAAATAAAAGAAAAGCTAGAAATTTGGGGTGATTTTTTTCTTAATCTAACAGGAAGTTTGGTGCTAATTAAATAGGCGTTGTCCTCACTTCCTATTTTTTAATTCTGAGCTCTATTGGCTTGTATGGGAGTTAAAAAATCTCTAGCTTAGGTAATTAGAAAATTTCTCTGGCAAGGAGGAAAATCTAACACTAAAAGATTTCATTTGGGGAACTAGAGCTTGGTCATATCTCCCAAAAAGATCATGGGGGCCTTGGAGTCAGAGATATTGAATTAGTGAACATAGAGTTTGGTTCAAAATTATTATGAAAAATGGTGACCGACGATAATGAATAATGGAAAAAGGCCTTACTGAAGAATATGTCTTGATGATCCCCTAGGTAGGCATGCTGGTTCTCCTATATGGAAGTTGCTTAGGGATTCCCTACCTCATTTGAAAAATTCTCTCTCTTGGGTCCTGGAAAATGGGAAGCTTATCAACATTTAGAATGATGGGATTATTGGCTCCCCTCCTCTTTTTCAAGATCCCTCTCTTGACACACTAAGAAAATGGATGTTTTCTCAGCAAAAGTACACGCTATTTGATATTTCTTCCTAGAATTCCAATGGCACTTGGAAGGGTTGGGATTTGGGTTTTCTTCCTCCCCATCTTGGTCTCCATGGTCAAATCCTTTTGCTTTCTCGTAAATGGGCGGCTTGGGTCCATTTGCAGGAACATGATAGTTTAAGTTGGGGAGCATTTGGGTATATGGTACAGGGAGGATATAGAGCCCTGCTTCAACAAACTAATCTTCCAGCAAAATACTCTCCAAGGAGAAATATTTGTAGCAATGATGGGTTCCCGAAAATAAATATATTTTGGGCAAACTCCTTACGAGAGAGAATTTGATTAAAAGAGGTTGAATTTGATTAAAAGAGGTTTCTAGGGGCCCTTCTGTTGTGATATGTGTGAGAAAAATATGGAAATGTCTCATCATTTATTTCTGGAATGTGAATTCTCCAAACAAGTATGGAAATCAATGTATGTGGAATTGTTTCATAAGATAACATGGCCATCCAATATCAAAACCTTGCTGGGAAAGTGGGGGACCTTCTATCATGGCTCCTTTCATGGAAAATTAGTGTTTCAAAGAGAAGGCTTCCCCAAAATGTGTGTTGGAAAATTTGGCTAGCCATAAATAGAGTCATTTTAAAAAATAAGCGCTCAATTCCTAGCTATGTTGCAGCACACTCTTGGGTAAAATGGTTAAATATCTAAACTCCAAAAAAATCAGAGTTGAGGACAAATAGATTTTGGATACGAAGGAGGAACTATGGATGTCTCGCTAAACATTTCAATCAAAATTTTGGCAGCTTCATTCACCTTCAATGGATTTTCAGTCTTGGCTATCTTCACAATCATGTTTTACTCTATGTTGTGATGGGACATCAAAAGGAAACTTAGGGGAGGAAGGTGTGGGAGGGGTACTTTATGGCCCTAGAGGAACTAGATAATTAGATTTTTATTGGAATCTTGGTATAACCTAGAATAACAAGGCAGAAGCTTATGCAATCTATCAGGGGTGCAGATGGCAAAGACAAATTTCTCAACTGAATATAGTGGCGATTCCAAAAAGATCTTCTTCCAAATAAAAAAATAACATAGCTGAATTCACCCCTAGAGCGAGCAATGGAAGCTTGGCGGCTTCAGAAATGGCTCAACTTCCGGACTTAAATGTTCCAGTGGAGACAGCTAGGCTAGAAGGGCAGAGGATCATGGGAATTCACCCCCTGGAGGGAGCAATGGAGGCTTGGCAGCTTCAGAAATGGCTCAACTTCTGGACTTAAATGTTCCGGTGGAGGCAACTAAAGACAAGGTCAGGATCCAGATGCAAATGCTAAAGTATGTTTTGATTTATAGTTTGTATTAATGGTATATATTACCAATTTTACAGAGTTCAAATTTAATGTAGTAGAGTATAAAAAAACATTATCTTCTTTCACATATTTCAAGATTGTGAATTTTCCTCCCTCACATTTAGTCTATAAAATTAACTTCTTTTAGATCTCATACATTCACTCATAGTAATTCGAAACTTTTTTAAATCCTCATGATAATCAACATAAAACTAAAAATACAATAAAATGAGAGAATTTTATAAATGTTAGAACGATCAAATTAGGCGAATGAAACTGGAGAGTCCAGTCGGCTACCACAGTCATTTGAAACTGGAGAGTACAGTGCGCTACATAGTAATGTGAGAGTGTTGAGTCCACTCGTAGGTGCCGAATAAAGAAACGCTAATGAAATGAAAATAATAATAGGGAGTGAGAGAGTAAACGCAGAAGGTAACCCTTGACATATAGAAAGATATTACACTCTACTTGAAGTACATATAGAAGGGAAAGAAGGAATATCGATGTTGGCATATAGAATTGCGAGTGAGCGGGTGCAAACCCTAATAGCATCCTCTGGGGAATGTACTGGACTGATTGGTCGGGATGGGTAATCCTTGAAGCAATGAGTACTTTTGCATCATTTAAGAAACAGTTTCTTGCCAAATCTTGTGATGACATTTGTTCCCTGCTGTCATGAATAAAACTGATCTGATCTGCACTTAATTACTTTTAACCTTGAGTATTTTAGTCGAAGTACTTGTCCCACTCACATTCCTTAAGTGGAAATCATTGATTAAAAAAAAATTTTGTTAATATAATTATGAACATGATACGTAAAAAATTTCGTCATAGCATCAGTGCTGCTCTTCCATTTATATCTGCACAAACTGTACTCTTTTAAAGATGATATGGCTTACACCTTTTGAAAAGTTTGAAGGACTTAAATTTATAATAGAATAAATATTCATGGACTGATGCAAGTTTTGTTACTAAAATATTCATAGAAAGTGGCAGTGTCCATTTTCTTTCAGTTTGATCTCTCAAAAACTGAACATACAGTATGTTATATTTGTACAACATTTCAATACGAAATAAATTACTGCCAAGGATTGCTGTTGGACCAGTCAAATATATATGGGCAATGCTGAAATGAAGAATCACTGTTACACCAACGAGAAAACTCATAAACTGGCAAATGCACTCTAGCAAATTAATGACATTGAATAGATTGTTGTTACCTCAAAGCCTGAGTGACAGGAAGGAGTTACATTCTAAATCAGGAAAATAGTTGTTATTCCCCATTTGAATTCTTTATGCTCCTGTACCTGCTGCACTATGGCTCCTTACTTTCAGTTTGTGTAGCAATCTCGTAGAACATATTCATGACTCGGAACAATATTGAAAATGGGCTCTTAATTAAAGCTTGTCCATATTTCTATTTGACAAAATCTAGTCACATCTGTTTCAAAGATATGATGAGGATGGTTTTGACTTCTGAGCTCTTCAAAAGTTTTTCGCAACCTTGAGAGACATTTGCAAATTGCACCTAACAAAGACCATTTCCAACCATGTATAGTAACATTTAAATTGGTTGTAAGATTACAAGTTAGACATGTTAACCCAAATTTCTGAACATGCTAATGATACAGAATAATAATTCAAGAAGTATGGCTCCAAGGTATTACAGGGGTTGCATGGCAACCTAACGCATAAAGAAATTGATGGAATGTCTCTGTAAGATCAGAAGGACCTTTTATTATACGGCTTCACTGTGTCCTTGACAGAGTTTATTAGTCTCTCTATATACTAATTTGTCCGATAATACAGATGTAGGCCACAATTCTGGTTCACCTACTAATTGAGTATTTAACAACACACAGTGGTCCTTATGTTGGGTAAGATAGAACACGCTCTCTGGTTCAAATTGGTAAGCTAAACTTATTTTCAGTCCAGTTGATAATTTCTACAGAGTTTCAATTGTAGCAAATCTTAACACTAGAGAGCAAAAGACGAATCGGGTTTGCTAGAACCCAACCTAAGCTTAGCCCTATTAGGACGGAATAACTCTTACTGGTTGATTATATTCACAAATAGTTTAACTTGTTTTCCTTTTTCTTATATATTGGCTCAACTAGATATGCGACTAAATCCAAAGAAGGGGTGGATAATAGAAAAACCTAAAGAAAGATATCTGGTACCTGAAGGCCATTATAAAGCCAATTGCCCGCTAACTAAAAGTTATATCAGATAAAAATAACGAGTATGCCAAAAAGAAATGAATAGTATCACACGAATATCATTAAAGATCACGTGACAGTAAGAGCTACTTGATTACACGCCCTACAGCTTCCCTCGGGCATTATGTGTGAGA